>PVJD01009148.1:0-65744 GCA_004026545.1 Mormoops blainvillei | reverse complement strand
TTCTATCTCCCAGCCCATTGCCCTCGCAGGACACACAGTCCCAAACTCTCTGTTCTGCATAGCCCCCGGCTTGCCAGCTGTGCCAGGCGGGGACCCAGCAGTGCCTTTGCTGTGCCACTGGTTGAACACCCTGCCCTGCTGGACTCAGTGGGAATAAACTGCGCTTTCGATCTGATCTCTTTGCTGGGAGAGCAGCTGCGCTAGTGGTCCCAGCCCAGCCACAATTCAGTTCTCCTTTTTTTAAAATTTTTTAATTTTGGTATATTTATATTTCTTAGATATCTGGAAACTAATATAACAAAATAGGTCTGAAGTGACATATTTAGTAACAAAAGTCAGCTTTCCTTTTAAAACATCTCTATGTGGCACGCACACCGCAGTACTGTCACTATCCAGTTCTCTGTGCATTCCACCGCCCCCAAAAGCAAAAAAGGCCCTCTTTGTCATGGCTGGTGTAGCCTGCTATTGCCTCCAACGGACCCCAGGTGCAGCCCCTGATCATTTTAGGAGTTAAGAGCCTCTCTCTGGCACTCTCCCATTTGGTATTGCAGCTATAGACATACTACACGCTGTGTTTGTGTATCCTGGTTCTCCCAGGCTCCTTATATCCTCCCAAGTCACTCCTCATTAGGGTTGGGTGGAGTCTTTGTGCAGGATAAGGCCCCCCTGCCCCGGTAGGAGAGGGAACTACAACACAGCGATTCCTGCCTGGTCCCCCAACTGCTGCAGGCACCACAAAGAGGGTATTTCTGCTTCAGCTTACAAAATCTGGGCCGTGTGAAGCTAATTCTGTCTGACTTTTTGGATCAAAACTTTGTGTCAGCTAAGATTTTGTTGATCGTGCAGGCTGCTTGTCAGAAGATCATCCAAAAATCCAATTTGGGGGCAAGAGCAAGTGGATTCAGCTTCTACCTACTCAGCTACCACCTTCTGATTTTCCTCTATTTCATTACTTTTGTTATGGAATATTATTCCATTGTATAAGTATACCACAATTTATTTATTCTTTCATCAGTTTATAGACTTTGAGTTGTATGTCTTTTAAAGTAGTTGAGAGTATAAAATAGGGCAGTGTATATTTTTTAGTTTGTTTTATTAACTTTCTTATTTACCATTTCTTGTTCTTTTCCTTTGTTCCTATTGATTCATTTTATCGTCTAATGTCATTTGTTTACTTCAGTACATCTTTTATCCCACCCACCTACTTTATGCTGCTGTTGTCACATATGTTACATTTCCGTATGTTATAGGCCCAACAATACAATTATTTATATTGTGTTGTTCAATTGCCTTTTACTTCAATTAGGAGAAGAAAGGAGAAGAGATATGCAATGACACCATCTTTTATGGTGCAGTAACATAATTATCTTTACTAGTGCCTTTTGTTTTTTTCATGTGGATGTGAATTACTGTCTTGAGTCACTTGTTTTCAGCTTGTAGAATTTATTTTAGTATTTTTTTGTAAGTTGAGTCTACTCTCAACAAATTCTCTTTTGTGTGGGAATGCCTTTCTTTCAGTATCCCCTTTGAGATACAGTTTTGGCAGATACATGATTCTTGGTTGATGTTTTTTTCTTTCAGCACTTTGAATATGTATTCCTACTGCCTCCTGATTGTCATTGTTTTTGATGAGCACTTAGCTGTTGGTTCCCATGTATGTGATGGAACATTTTTCTTTGGCTGATTTCAAGATTTTCTTTTTGTCTTCCATCATTTTTACTATAATACATTTGGGTGTGTATCTCTTTTTATTCATCCTACTTGAACTTTATTGTGTTTCTTGTGTGTGTAATGTTTTTAATCAGATTTGGGGAATTTTCTGCCATTCTTTCTTTAAATGTTATTTCTGCTTCCTCTCCTTCTTTCCCCTCCCCTCTGGTATTTTTTGGTTTCCCACATTTCTGTGAGCCTATTGTTTTTCTTTCGTTTTCTCTTTGTTCTTGAAACCACACAATCTCTTTGAATTTATCTTTAAGTTTAGTGATTTAATTCTTTCTTCTGCCAGGTCAGATCTACTGTAGAGCCTCTCTAATGGATCTTTCATTTTAGTTATTGTACCTTTCAACTCAAATTTCCATTTCATTCTTTTAAAATAATTTTTGTCTTTTTTTGGATATTCTCTGTTGAATGGGAATTTATCAGCATATAGTTCTTTCTGCTTTAAGCCTGGTTTCCTTTAGTTTTTTGAACATACTTATTAAAAGCTGTTTTGAAGTGTTTATTAATTCTGACACCCACATTCTTTAAATGCAGTTTCTGTTGTCTACATTTTTCTAATGTAGAGGCCATGCTTTCATATTTATTTTTGAATATTGGCACTTTTGATAATATTTTGGTAAGCCTGGATAATGATTCTCCTCTATCCTGGGACTTGCTGTTGTTATTCTCTTGTTTATTTGTTTAGCGACTTAGCTGTACTAGGTCAGTGAAGTCTATTTCTCCCATAGATGTGTAACCTCTGATACTGCTCCTCTGTGTAGCCTTGGGCATGTTTACGGTCATTCTGGGGTGATAGTGATTTTAGCAGGGTTCTCTTTAACTAATGTTTTTTCCCGGATCTCTCTTGTTAAAGCGAACTGCCTCTGTTGATATAGCACCTAGCTGTTACTTTCCACTAATTGTTGAATGATTGCTTTTTTTTTTTTTTTTTTTTTTTTGGTTAATGCCCTGTGTAACAAATTGCTCCATAGTCTGATCCATTTGAATTTGGCTTCCTTTGCAGGAGTAATCTTTGAGTCCAGTCCTGAGGTTTGTTCTGACCCCAGGAGATGTTTTCTTAGCTTTTTTCCTTCTCGTTCTCTCATAGATGATCTAGGATTTATCTTGTTGCTCTCATATAGCTACCAGCCTCCAATTACTTGCTTACCATCAAAATCTCCATTGTTTTCAGTAGTGCTTTTAGCCTTGATTGTCCCTACACTCTGTTCCAGATGAAGTTAATTCACTTGAAGAGAGCTTTAGAGCTCTCTGTTTTTAAGACCTACTTCTCCTCTGGGCAATATTTCTTTGCCACTACTCAAGAGATCAGAGTGGGGACAGTGTCTTTTTTGGAGTGATACATCTGCTTTAAGAGTGAGGCAATGAAAAGGGGCTATGGTCCCTTTTCTTCTGAGATTGCCTTTATTGGTTGGAACCTCTGTCTTGTCAGCTAACTGGGGCAAGGGAAGTCAGGGCCCCATTATTCTCGATCTACTCTTCCTGGATCTTGCCCTATGAATGGGGAGAAAGGAAGTCCCAGACCTCTCAGCTAGCCTTGCCTGGGGTAGACCCTTTGAACACAGAGCTGGGGGTGATGAAAAATGCTGGTATTCTGCCCTTCCTAGAGAGATAGTCCTAGGCTGGGAGCTGAGGAGAGAGGGAGTCTTGTGTCTTGGCTGCACCTGTCCAGGTTAGTTTTGTAAATGCTGCACTAGAGAGGAGGAGGAAGTGAGTTTTACCTTGAATTCCATAGACTGTCAGTGTTCTTTCTAAGATTTAGTAGCTTTTCTTGAAGAAATGTTCCTTTTTTGTTTTGTTTTGTTTTGTATTACCTTAGAAAAATTTCTAGAGACTTTAAATGTTTTGTTTTTTTTAAAAAATAATTTTCACCTGTTATAGTTTTTCTACTGGAAACAGTTCTTTAGAGATCCTTATTTCACCAATCTGGAAATCATTGTTCTAAGAAAAGGATGTTTTATGGTACTTTTCCATTTGCGTCATTTTAGTGAGACTCTTAGTTAAATAGGCTTTTATGACCTGATCTGGGATTCTAACGAGATCAAGATTTGATTACAAATGTATTCCTAGTTATAGATGCATGTATGAAGTTCAGTCCTTTTGTAATTAGATACTACAATGATGTGTGTGAAATGTCATAAACTGGAAAAATCTACTTTATTTTATAATGCTATACTTTTTGTTTTAAAAACATATACTTCTTAAAATATTGAAGCATGATAAATTGATTTCTAAATTATGAAAAAATTGCAAAGCAACTTTTAAAAAAGCCATAATGTTAATATAGTTGTTTTTTTCCTTTCAGGACATGTGAACTTATATATTTGACACAACCGAGCAATTTGTAAGTAGTTCAGAACATTGTTATTTTTCACTTGTTTTTTTTAAGGTTTTTCTGTAGTGATCCCAAACATGTTGAGAGGGAAAACTAATAAGGTGCAAGTTGATTCAGTGCAGTGTATCGTAAACTCTGAGAAAAATGCAAACCATTAACTAAATCTTATCGAAGGTCTATTACAACCATTTTATTTGTGACCTAAGACTCAGAGCATAATTTTTGTGTAAGAATAAAGATGAAAATCTATAGTAATATTTCTATAGAGTTTTCTTTGGAAAAAGAATGAGTAGTATAAAATTTCCTGCCCCATTCAAATAGTAGTATTGAAGGTGATTGATATAAAGGGAAGTTGTATATTTAATAATTAACTCGTTTAATTATTAATTTCACTTGTTAATTCCAAAGTGACTGACTTTGGAAAAATTAATAAGGCATAATGTTAAATTGGTAAAGTAGAATAACCCAAACCTTTATTTCTCTGCTTACTGTGTTGATTTTAATTATTAGGTTGGCCAAAAAGTTGTTTTTTTCTGTAAGGTGGCTCTAGAAGGGTGTAGTTGTCTTTAACTTCATTTGAGACAATTTTGTTAGACTGTATTGTGACAGCTTGCATGTAAAAAGAACTTATCGAAATTGGTGAATTTTTGTGTAACCATTTCAATATTGAAGATGGAAGAAAATATGCAACATTTTTGGCATATTACGCTTTATTATTTCAAGAAAGGTAAAAATACAACTGAAATGCAAAAAAAAGATTTGTGCGGTGTATGAAGGTGCAATGACTGGTTGAACTTGTCAAAAATGGTTTACAAAAGTTTCATGCTGGAGAGCTTTTACTGGACAACGTTCCACAGTTGGGTAGACCAGTTGAAGTTGATAGAGATCAAAGGGAGACATTAACTGAGAACAGTCAACATTTACCACATGGTAGATAGCTGACATACTCAAAATATCCAAATCAATAAAGTTATTGGTGAAAATGAAAAATGTGTCCTTTATTTTATGGAAAAAAACGTGATGGACTTTTTGGCCTACTCAATACAAAACGAAGAACAGAAAATATTAAGTAACTGGAAACCAAGTGCAGTTTAATATACTACTTCCAGTGCATATTTTTAGATTAGAATTGAGATATTCAATATTTTAAATGACATGTTTGCTACTATGGGCAAAATATAAATACCTTGATATAAACACTGAGACAAAGTAGTAAGTTTATATGTAAATTGTGCATTTCAATGGACTATATTCTATTATATAATCAACTCAGGTCTATAATTTTAAAAAAGAGAAGAAATCAGATATAGTTGGGAGGATTTTATAAAATTTGCTTTCTTCTTTCTATTTGTTTACTAGGATTTCTACCGAAATAAACTCTACGTTGGTGCTAAAAGTTTCTTGGATCACATTTTTACTAGCTAAAGGTAAATAAAGTCATTATGTTTGTTATATGTTACTGTTTTGATGTAATAATTGATAATTCTTTTGGACTGAGCTCAAAGTTATATTCAATTTAATGTTTCCTACCTATCCTTCGTCCCTAAGTCAATCCCAATTTTTTGTGTGGATTGTTAACTGTTAGTAAATTCTTGTCATTCTGGCACTGGAAACAACACTGAAAATAATCTCATTTCATTTCTGTTTGTAACATCCATTCCTTCCATCTTTCTCTTTTTTAAAGAATAATCTTGCTGATTTTATAAAAATGATATATACTTATTAAAAAGAAGTTAAATACAACAAAATGCAAAAAACCCCACAAAAACCCAAAACCCCAGAAAAGTTAACCTACCCAAAACTCAACCCAAAATAATCATCATTAAAATTATGGGATTACTCAGAGCAATATACAGATATAATGCAATCCCCATGAAAATCCCAATGACATTTTTTAAAGGAATAGAACAAAAAAATCATCAGATTTGTATGGAACCACAAAAGACCCCAAATAGCCAAAGCAATCCTGTGAAAAAAGAATGAAGCTGGAGGTATCACACTAAATGACTTCAAATTATACTACAGAGCAATGATAATCAAAACAGCATGGTACTGGCCAAAAATCAGACACACAGACCAAAAGAACAGAATTGAGAACCCAGAAATAAAAGCACATGTATATAGGTAAGTAATTTTTGACAGAGGAGCCAAAAATATACAATGGAGAAAAGAAAGACCCTTCAATAAGTAGTGCTGGGTAAATTGGAAAGCCACATGCAAAAGAATGAAACTAGACTACAGTGTGTTCTTATGTACAAAAATCATTTCTAAGTGGATAAAAGACCTAAATATAAGGACTAAAACAATAAATTATGTAGAAGAAAAGATAGGTACTAAACTTATAAACATTGGTCTTAGAGAAGATTTTATGAAATTGACCCCAAAGACAAGGGAAGTAAAGGCCAAAGTAAATGAATGGGACTATATCAAACTAAAAAGCTTTTGCACAGCAAAAGAAACCACCAGCAAAACAAAAAGGCAACCAACTGAATGGGAGAAGATATTTGCAAGCAGCTTCAAGAAGGCATTAATATCTAAAATATATAAAGAACTCATACAGCTCAACACCAAGGAAACAAACAATCCAATTAAAAAATGAGCAAAGGACCTGAACAGACTTCTCTCCCAAGAAGACATACAAATGACCGACAGATATATGCAAAGATGCTCAACTTCACTAGCTATTAAGGAAATGCAGATCAAAACTTCAATGAGATACCACCTCACACCTGTTAGAATGGCTATCATCAAGATAAGAATAACAACAGCTGGAGAGGTTGTGGAGAAAAGGAATCCTTATTCACTGCTGGTGAGAAGGTAAACTGGTACAGACACTATGGAAAACTGTATGGAGATTCCTCAAAAAATTAAGAATAGAGTTACCACATGACACAGCAATTTCTCTCATTCCAGATATATTTTTCCAGATATATTTTTGTGCATACATTCTGGAAACAAAACAAAAAGGTGGGTGTATGAGTATATCCACAAACAGATTAATTTTCTAGAAATAGGATCATATTTTAGTGCTACATTTAAAATATAAAAATTAATTTTACAGAAAAAAATAACCAAGAGAAATGGAGGGAATTGCTTGGTTTAGATAAATGTTTTCTAACTTAAACCATATTATTTCTAAAATATTTCTCTAATATTGTGAAAAAATTAAGAGATTAGAATTTTTGTTTTATTTAACTTTGTGGTTTGATGTAAAGTAATGTATGCTAACCTGCTTTGAAGGAAAAGAATACTAGTATTCTCATTCTTCTTGTTACCTCCTTATTCTTTACTTTCAGAATGCTTAGTTTATTGCTATTGTTACATTATCAAAGATTATAACATTTACGTTCTGTTCTGTAATTATAATTATTAATCATCACACTTATTTAGTCTTATTTCTGTGCTTAAAGGAATTCTCAGATTATGATTCCTATATTCTACCTTCTCCATTTCTGAGTACTTTATTTTGATTCATTCTTACCTGGCTGGAGTTTACTATGAAGGAGTTTTCTCAAAAAAGTGCCATATTTGGCATTGCACTTTCTATGTTTGGCATGTTTGTGAGTCATGGTCATGGTCTCTATACTTGAAGGACAACTTGGATTGTATCATAATGTATCTTGTTTGTCTTCTTAAGGACACATGTTATCTGGTGTTGAACATTGCTATTGAGAAAGTTGACTCTCTCTTAATATCCTCCTCATTTACTTCCTGAATACTTGTAGAATTTTTTTAATTTGAGGTTTAATACCTTAACTAGGATATGTCTTGATTTTTGTTATTTTTTATTAGTTTTTCTTGGAACTAATCCCTTTGTAAACTGAAAGTTCTTTCAGATAAATCTTAACATACTACATTTTAAAATATAATTTTATTTAATTAGGTACTATTCTATATTTTGTTATGTTTCAGAAATATTATCTTAGTTTGGATTGTTTTGTCCTATGCATTTACTAACTTCTCTCATATTCCTTTTCTTTTTAAAAATAATTTCAGTTACAGTCGACTTCGCATACTAGTCTAATCTTTGGTGTTTTTCTTATGTATTGACTATTTTTATCTCAAGCTTTTCTTCGGTTTTGAGCTTAACTATGTTTGTGATGGTGTTATTTGGTCCTTTAGTTTTTCTTAGGCTGTCTAGCTCCTTGTTTTTATAAAATATATATTTTTTAATTAATGTAAGTACTTATAGAACATTTTCTTGTGATAGATTATCTTCCAGATTGGCTTTTCTCTCTGTCCCCCACCCCACCCCCTGCTTCTATGTTGTCCTTATATTTTTTCTTTCCTGTAATATGTTTGCATAATCTCTGTGCTTTTCCCCCCATGTAAGTAGGACTCCATGTGGCAGCCCTGACCTGTTGTTCTGTTTCCTCTGATGTGGTGGGAATAAATCTTCCTTTACTCACTTAGCATGTTATCTGTGACTTGTGTTCCTCCAAAGAGCAATAATATGAAAGCAGGCTTTTTTTTTTCCAGAGGGAGAAAATGGAGAATTCACCTGGAATAGTATGTGTCTTTGTTGTTACGAGAGCTTTGTTAGGATGAACTCTGAAACAAAACATTTCTAAGTGGCAGTTATAGCCTGTTACTATAGTGAGATTGTTTTGGGATTCAAATTGTATCCCAGTCTGAAATCTCTGTGTATTTCAGAAAGTTAGCTGTAGTTGTTTACTTCCTCCACTTTTCCCCTTCTCTCATCAGCAATTTCCACTCTTCCGAGTAAGAAAAGAAAAAAAAATGATATTCTTGGAGTCAGTATCTCTCAAATTTGGTATTGGTGCTAGCACCTAACCAGTATATTGTTTTCTTTTCTTTTATTAAATATCAAAGAGAGAGATTCTTTGATTTGACTTCACTCTACTAATTTTAACTGAAAGTCCTTAATATCATTCTTTACCTCTATCGTGTTTCTTAATAACTCCTAAGTATATTACAAATATATTTTTGTACCATTCCTGTGCCTCTGGAAAACCTATTTGCAGGGTTACCTATTTTCTGTCATAGTTTTTATATCATCAGTATTTGTTGGGATTATTAGTGGTTTAGTGCCTTATACCAAGAATGTAGAAAGTGAGTCAAACCTCTCTTTTAAAAATAATGCACAACCTAGAGCTATAAAGAAATATGTGATAGCTATATTTGATCATGATTTATATATTTTATGTAGCTATCCTGTTTTTCCTCAGGTATTTATTAAATGCATTTATTTCTTCACAGCTCTCTAGTTGTATAGTTATTGTATTAACTTTCAGGATTTTGTACTAATTAATTAATTTACAGATGATGTTACAATCATATACTAATTTTGTTATTTCTTAATGGCTTTCATTATTGTAATATTTTAGAGTGTTTTTCAATTGGAAAGTATATGAGAATTCATAAACAAATAGAATTAAAGATTAGCATGTACCATACTTCAAAATTATTTTCAGAAGTAATAAATTCTGTAGCTCTTAACCAAAATTGGAAGTAAGTATAAGGAAGTAAAAATCAAAGTATTTTAGACATGGGGACTGAATTATAGTAACAATATCTAAATATAAAATTCTCAACTTCTGGTCAAGATGGCAGTGGAGGCTTCGTCAAGAAAAGACACATGGCAGTAGTGAGTTAATAGTAATAGTAGTAAACAAATAATGACCAGAGAAGCGATCCCAAAGAATTAAAGACCTAAGTGTTTGTAGTAATTTTACTCAGAAGTATATTTGAGTTTATAGCCATAACTCATAATAAAGTGCTAAAACCATGAACTGAGAAATGAAGCAATAAAACCATCAAATTTCAGTGGCACTTACATATAAATATAAAGAAACTAATTTTGGGCTTCTGGTCAAGATGGCGATATAGGCAGACATGGCTCACCTCTTTGCACAACCACACTGAAATTACAACTAAAATATAGAACAGTCATCAATCAGAAACATCAGAAATCGAGCTGAATGGAAGTCTGACAGCTATGAAATCGATTTGAATGGAACTCTGAAAACTATGAAATTAAAGAAACTGCTTCCATCTAGACTGGTAAGAGGGGTGCAGATGTGGAATGGGCTGACCTCATGCCCACGTGTATAAAAATTTGTAATGGATATCATGGAGGCAAGGAATCCCAGACCCACACCAGGACCCTCAGCCCTTGATTCCAGTGCCAGGAAGATAAGTCCCCACAACTCCTGACTGAAAAACGTCAGGGATTGAGTCGCTGGAAGAAACTGCTGGAGCCCCAAGCAGCTGCTCTTAAAGAACCCACACACAGATTCATTTACTCAGACTCCATCTGTGCTCCAGCACCAGAGTACCAGCTTGAAAAGCACCAATGCTATACAGAAAGAAACTGAAGTGTCTGGCATCAAGGCTAGTGGAGGCCATTGTCCCTTTGCTAAACACTCCTGCCACAGAGCAGACAAGCTGGTGCCATATCTGAGACTCCATCAACCTGGCTAACTCAGCTGGAGATCCCCAGAGGTTCTGCTCCACCCAACTCACAGCCCCACCCGAGCTGCTTTTCCATAAGAATGGCTGGTCTTGCCTCCTAAATCCTAACAAACAAGCAACAGCTGGCTTCAGTGAGCCCTAGTGTCAGCCAGATTAGATTCAGATTGGCTTCCCCTGGGAATCTCCAATCCCAGCACAAGTAGCAGCCATCTCAGATTGCAGGGTGCCCTGAGCAAAACACAGGTGGGGGCTGACCTTGACCTGTACCACTCAGGAAACCCCAGAGCCAGTGCACCCAGTGCACAGCTACAGATCACATCAGAGCACCACCATCCTGCCGCTGCACAGAGGGCAAACATTGGTGCCTAGTGGTCACAGCCAGTCTTTGCAACTGACTGACCTGGGTAAATCCCTCCCATTGATCTTCCAACAACAACCAAAGCTCAACTACAAGAGGAGGGTGTACTCAGCCCACACAGAGGATGCACCTCAAGTACCCGGCCTGGGTGATAAGGGACGCTGTGCCATTGGACCCTACAGGACACCTACTATATTAGGCCACACTACCAAGACATGGAGTCAAAGCAGCTCTACCTAATACATAGAAACAAACACAGGGAGGCTGCCAAAACAAGGAGACAAAGAAACATGGCCCAAAGAAAAGATTAAAATTACAGAAAAAGAGCTAAATGAAATGGAGATAAGCAAGCTATCGGATGCAGAGTTCAAAACACTGGTTATAAGGTTGTTCAAGGAACTTAGTGAGGACCTCAGCAGCATAAAAAAGACCCAGTCAGAATTGAAGGATACACTAATTGAAATAACAATTTCAGGGAAACAACAGTAGAGTGGATGAAGCTGAGAATCAGATCAATGGTTTGGAACATAAGGAAGCAAAAAACCATGCAGAACAACAAGGAGAAAAAAAGAATCCAAAAAAATGAGGATACTATTAGCAGCCTCTGGGACAACTTTAAGATGTCTAACATTTGCCTCATGGGGGTGCCAGAAGGAGAAGAAAAAGAGCAAGATATTGGGAATCTATCTGAAAAAAATAGTGAAAATAGAAAAAAAAAAACTTCCCTAATTTGCTGAATGAAATAGACATGCAAGTCCAGGAAGCACAGAGAGTCCCAAACAAGGTGATGCAAAGAGGCCCACTCTAAGACACATCATAATTAAAAGACCAGAGGTTAAAGATAAAGAGAGACTCAAAAGCAACAAGAGAAAAGAAGCTAATATCAGATAGTTGACAGATGGGAGGGGGGGTGGGGCAGAATGGGTAAAGAAGTGAGGGGATTAAGAAGTACAAATAGGTAGTTGCAGAATAGCCATAGGGATGTGAAGTACAGTATAGTAAATGGAGTAGCCGAAGAACTTATACACATGACCCATGCCCATGAACAGTGGTGGGACGATTGCCTGAGGGAGTGGGGGCTGTTTGGGGGAGGGGGGCAAAGAGGGAAAAATCAGGACAACTGTAATAGCATAATCAATAAAGTATAAGTAAAAAATAAAATTCTCATTGTAAACTTATGCTTTATTTTTAATTTCATAACTTTATGTATTTTTATATTTTTGTATGTATCAAATATGACTGTTTTTACAGGAAAAAAAAACTTTAACATGATGCTAGGGATTGTTAAATAAATGAATATATGGATATATCCATACTGACAATTTTTCCTGATGTAAAGATCTCAATCTCAACTTTTTTAAAAATGTGAATCTTTTTTATATTCAGGAGAAGTATTACAAATGGAAGATGACCTGGTGATCTCATTTCAGTTAATGCTGTGTGTCCTTGACTATTTCATCAAACTTTCACCTCCTGCATTGCTCAAAGAACCATATAGTAAGTATTTTAAATATTTTATGTTCCTTCTACCTCATTAAACAGTTGCTTATTAAATGTCTAATGTGTGCAAAAATTGGTTTTAGAGACTAGGGTATGATAATAAATAAATCAGACATTGACTCTCTTCTCAAGTAGCGTCGATGTCTATAAGTTATAGAAGGAGGGATTAAGACAAGTCAGCCAATAATTAGAGTATATAGTAGAAAGTGGTCTGGGCCAAAATACTAGCAAATGCTATGGAAGTTCAGAAGATGAGGCACTTTTCCTACCTGGGGAAGAACAAGGAAGACTATGTAAAAAGAGATGACATTTGAATTGAGTGAAAAGAGTAGTTAGGATTTGAGTATTGTGGTAAGTCAGTGGGAGGGCATTCCAAGTAAAGAAAACATCAATAGTCAAGGCACAGATATGAGTGAAACTGCATGAGAAAGAATGGTTCATTCTGCAGGAACAGATTAAATGTTTATCACTGGGTGCTATAATGATTATGTGACTAATTTTTTTTGCAAATGAGTTGTATTTATTTCAGTGGGTGATGAGATGGGAAATGTATTTATAAGAAAAAGTAACTATTGCTAATATAATTAGTTATTTTTAAACAAAGATGAGCATATCACTCTCGGAATGGAATTGTTTCCTCTAGTGGCATCATGAGTAGATTTTCAAAATCAATTATTATACAATAAAATATAAACTTAACTAAGACTAAACTGTTTCCTTTGCTCCAAAAATGATGAAAGTATTGGGTTGGCCAAAAAGTCTGTTTAATTTTTTTCAATAAAATAAAAGACACATTTTTCATTTCACAAATATCTTTATTTATTTGGATATTTTGAGTATGTTGGCTATCTCCCACTGTTGACTTCTAGTGGATAGAGGCCAGGGGAGCTGCTAAACATCTTCCAATGCATAAGACAGCCCCACAGCAAAGAATTATTTGGCCAAAGTGTCAATAGTACCAAGAAACTTCACAAACCACTCTTGACACATTTGATCTGTCATAGCACCTTCTCCATATACTGTACAAATCCTTTTATGTGTTTCAGTTGTGTTTTTGCCTTTCTTGAAATAATAAAGCATATACACTGAAAATGTTGCATATCTTCTTCCATCTTTAATATTAAAATGGCTTCACAAAAATTCAATTTTGATTTTTTTATAATGCAGACCGATATGACTGTTGTCACAATACAGTCTAACAAAATTGCTTTGAATGAAGTGAAAGACAAGTAAGCACTACTAGGGCCATTGTATGGAAAGAACTAAAACTTTTTGGCTAACCTAATATTAATAATAGTAAAAATAATGTAGGACAGATCAAAACATAGAAGTCTCAAAGAGCTGTTGAAGTAGCTGAAAAGCTGAAGCCTAGTTAATCTTTGTGAACAATAACTTCATGAAAAAATGAAATCTGGAACAGAGTTTTGAAAATTTTTTGAACATAGGTTGACAGAAGAGGCAGTCATGTAGCAGAAATCACATGTAAAACAGAAGGTAGAAAAATAGAAAACAATTAATATATTTCAAAATTTTCTGAATTAAAAAATTTTTCTTTATATGCCTTTTCCTCAATATTTTTAATGTTTTAATATTAATAAATTCATATAGATGTTACTTTGGGCTGATAGGCTTTGTTCTTTTGGATAATTGCAATGTACATTTAATTCTCTAAATACTGTGTTAAAGAGAAGCCAGGAAGAGGTGTTGAATTGACTATGATGTACTTTCAGTTAACTTTTTATTATGGAGAATTTTAAATGAATACAAAAGCAGACAGTAGTATAATATACCTCCATGTATTTATCACCTACCTTCAACATATAACTTATGGTCAACCTGTAGCCCCATCTACTGTCCAGTTCTATCAGCTATCTTATTTTGAAGCACCCTTTTGCATGCAATCACATCCCTGTAAATTTTAGTATGTACCTCCAAAAAATAAAGTATTTTTAAAAAACATAATGACAGTACCATTATATTGCACCTAAAAACCAATTAATAGTGATTCCTTAATACCGCCAAATATTTAGTAAGTATTCATATTTTCAGTTGTCTTATAAAAATAATTTTAAAAATTTATAGTTTGACTAAATGAAAATCTAAATGAGACCTGTACTTTATAATTGGTTGATATGCTTTTAAGAGTTTTAAAAAAGATCCTCTTTCATATTTCTTTTTTTTCCTTGCAATATGTTTAATAAATAAGGAAGTGGTTCGTCTTGTTGAGTTTCTCATGATAAAATTTTCACCAATTGCATCCTATGGTATGATTTAACATGTTCTTCTATCCTCTCAGTTTCTTATAAATTGTTGGTTGGTCATATAGTCATCTGTAATCTCTCTAACAGCTGAGTCAACATTAATTTTGAGTTGGAAATGCTCAAAATAATCCAGGAGATTTTTTAAAAATCGCCATTTATTGCAATATTATTATATTGATATATTTATCTTTTAAAAGCATCATAATGTACTATGGCATTTGCCAAAACTTTTAAACTTTACATATTTTTATACTGTATCTCAAAGTTGAATTCATAAACACTAGATTGTTATTTTTAAGACACTTTAAAAGATAGAAAACAGTTTTTTCCCCTTGCATACTGAGTAGGATAATTTACGATTAATTTATAAATTGGCTATTTTCCTTGCCTTCTTCATATTTGGCTTTAAGTATTTTACAGTTTCTTTTTGGACTAGTTGGGGACAAAAGAGCATAGGGGAATGGCATCACTTGTAATTAGTACATGACTTATAATAGATATGCAATAAATAGATATAACTGTTAACCTTTAAGTGAAACTTAATAATTAAAAGTAGCATAATATTACCAGATTTTTTCTGACCTTCCTAGTTATAATAAAAATATTTCATTATTTTATACAGTGGAATTTGCAATTGTTCTTATCTAATTTACCATTTTTACAGAAACAGCTGTAATACCTATTAATGGTTCACCTCGAACTCCAAGACGAGGTCAGAACAGGAGTGCACGGATAGCAAAACAACTAGAAAATGATACAAGAATTATTGAAGTTCTCTGTAAAGAACATGAATGTAATATAGATGAGGTAATTTAACTTCATGATTTCTTTAAAATAGTTAAAATAGATTTAGATATAAGTTCTTTCTAACAGTATATACTTTTTTTGTAATGAGCTTGCTTTTTGTAATTAGTGCCAACCCTTTTTCAATAGCAAAGTATTCAGAAAAAAATTTTATTTTCATACTCAGTTACTTTGATTTTAAAGAGATCAACTGGGAGGTGGAAGGGGAAGAATGGGGAAAAAGTGCAGGAATTAGGAAACATACTTGGTAGTTACAAAATAGACAGGGGGATATTAAGAAGAGTATAGGAAGTGGAAAAGCTAAAGAGCTTATATGCATGACCCATGGACGTGAACTAAAGGCGGGGATTGCTGGACGGAAGAGGGTACCAGATGGAGGAGAACAAAGGGGAAAAAAATTGGGATAACTTTAATAACATAATCAATAAAAAAAACTTTTAAAAAATAAAGAGAGTATCTCCCTCACTCTGGAATCATTTAAATGTAAATCGTTAAGGCAGTAGTTTTCAAATGTATTTGTTCTTTGATTCATCTGTGATTACTGACACCCATGATGTTTAATATACCCTGCTAAAGAAGCCCTTTTTAGTTTTTGGTTTAGTGATAAGTGATACCGGAATTAAATTTCTGTTCAGTCTTCTATAGTTACTGTCTTTCTAGATGTTACATCAGATATTAATGACTGGTAGAGAATATACGTAAGCATCCAGGAATTGCTTATCTTGTTCATAGAATTTGACCTGTTGGAATTGGAAGGATTCTTGCAAATAATATATTGTACCTCCTTTTAGTAATGAGTGAACAGACCTCTAGAGTCTGATAGCTAATCACTGACAGTCTAGACTTTGGGACATCTGCTACCAGTGCTCCTTTCATTATATCACGCTCCTTTCACTCATAGATTGTTATATTGTCCACAATTCACTACCAACAGATAGCTGTATGAAATGTTGCACCTTTGAAATTTCTCTGTGAACTCTGGGAAGAAAAAGGGGTATTATCTCAAAAATCTAGTTTAAAAAGTGTTGGAATGATTTATCAAGATGTCAGCATTTTAGCACTCTGGCTTTTGTTAATTTCAACAAATACATCTATATCTATATGTATACCTCTATGTATCAACTTTATATATATATATGTTTAGTTTCCTAGAATCATAAATTATTTTTGCTAATAAGCTGACAAATGTAGTTGAAATATTTTTTCTTTTTTTAGTCTCATCCATTGCTTAGCCCATTTTCTAATTCCTGTTTGTTAATTCTCCGAATTTCAGAACTGCTTGTAAAATTTCATTTCAAAAATCAGGAATAGATTTTTTTTTTTACTTTTAATTTTTACTCTTTGATATAATTTAGAATCATTATAGTAATGCTTTTTAAAGCAATGATGATTAAAAGCTTTGGTGGTAATTGACATTAATTAATTGACACTTGATTATTTACACAGCATTTATCAGTTAGTTATATCTATAGTTATATAATTATTGGTTAGTCATACTAACTGATTAACTAGAAATACCCACCTTGTAAATATCCTAGTTAACTGGGAATTCATTAGAAAACAAAACTAGAGAGTGTAACAGAAGCTTAATTCTTACAACTTATTTATAAAATAGAAGATAGGAACTGATACTAAATTATTTCCACCTTAGTAAATGTAGATTCCAAATTTGTAAAAGGAAGTTAAACGAAGGGAAAATAATTTGTTTAAAATTCCACAATATGTTGCAAGTGTAGCATAGCCAGGATTATAACTCCAGGTTTTCTGAGTACAGTCTTTATTTTCCACGTTAAATGTAAGATGCTTTTGCATGAAATTGCATAATTCCAGAAAACATTTTCTTTTAGTTTTGAATTCAATTATTGGGTAATTATTTTTGTGTGTGAAATTATTTTGTTGCAAAAGCAAGTTATTTTCCTAAATTTATGCTAAAATAATTGACTTGACATTCCCTAAGCTAAATACTAGATGACGTATGTGAAGTGCTCTAACATATGCTTCGGGGAGAAATCAGAGGCAGTGCAGAGAAGTCAGAAGAGCCTTGGTTTTTATCTTAGGCAGATTGGGTTTAAATTCCAGCTTGCTACTTCCTAGTTGTGTGACTTGGGTCAAGTTGTTTAATTTTTTTGAACCTCTCTTTTCATCATTTGTTAAATGTGGAATACTGAAGTTGGTTTCAGTGAGTTTTCTTCTTATACATCCCACTTCATTAAAAATTCCCAACTACACTTCCATTTTAAGACTTGAAATCTGTCTCACATAATTTTAAAAGCAAATGTGTAATTGAATTAATTATAAATATGTGTCACACTAGGTTGAATGTAAGTCATTGATCAAATTGTTAGTTAATACCTTTAACTTTCATTTTAGTCTTAATAGTGATGGAGATTGATTTTTTAAATTTTAATGGTCATGTAACTTTATCTTTTTCAGGTGAAAAATGTTTATTTCAAAAATTTTATACCTTTTATGAATTCTCTTGGAATTGTAGCTTCTAATGGACTTCCAGAGGTATCGGAAAGAAAACTTAGTAAAATGTTAATGTGTTTTGGGACTTTTGGGAGGGGGGAATAGTTGTGTAAATTTGTTAAGATCACTTTACTGTATTTTAACTATTTTTTGCTCGGGAAAAGGAGTCTAAGTAGAATTTTTGTGAACCAACTTTATACAGTAACAAAAAAACCTTTGAACATGTACTCAAATGTATAAATAAGCAGTATTTTGTAATTTACACTAGAAATTGATTTGTGCTGAAATTTTTCAAACATTTATGTGTAGGCTTTTGAATTTCTAAATTTCATTAAATATTTAAATATAACTAGTGAACACTTGGGCAGCACATATACTAAATATTTAAACTAAATATGCACAATTACATTGGACTCTAATTTGCTTTGCTGCACATCCTCGAGCATAGTATCCCCGATTAATGCTATCAGCTTTATTGGCATTACTATGTTGCAGAGTATCTCTTTTTTTAAAAAAAACTACTTAATTGAAAAAAAATATGGTTGAAATGACTGTGATTATATTTCAGAAATGTTTTATCTCAGTGGTATACCATCCATCTATGTGTTTCTTTTCACATTTTGCCTTAAATGTTTTGCTCTTCAGTGGAAACAGAACTGAAAATTTAAGTGATAAGGTAAAATATGTGGAGAAAAGGATGCTTTAGATAAATAATAAACAACAAGTACTCAGTGATAAAGCATGGTTTTAGAAGCAGCTGGTATTTAGTCACTAAGACTAAAAGGTGTGAATTCAGATAGCTCTACTGCTAATTCTGTGACCTGAATTGGTAGCCAGTCCTTGAATTAATTAATCTGTTCATTCAACAACCGTTATATTTAGTGCTTAACATGTGCCATGCATTGTGCTAGATATCATCATTACAGAGATTTAACTCATAGTTGCTGTTGTTAAGGTCCCAGTGGGAGACACTGAAAATGAGAACATTACAGGAACCTACAAGAGTCTGATGGAAGTATACACAGGGTATTGTGATATCTCAGAGGAGGGCAGCCTAATCCAAAGAGGGGCAGATAGGTTTTGTGGAGGTTTTGTGGAAAATTGTTTGGAGGTGATGATTTCTAAGCTGAGTAAACTTTATGAAAAACGGCATTCCCAAGGGTTGGAAATTAAAGTTTCAAAGGCACGGTGATATAGGATAGTTTGGTCTGTTCAGTGAACTCCAACTGAGATTGGGTTACAGGGCAGGAGAAGAGTGGTAAGATAGGGCACTAGAGAGGCAAACAGGGACCAAATGTATTACTGATTTTTGTTATCAAAAAATATGCTGTTCATAACTCTAAAGAATGTTGGATGCTCATAATCATTTTTCTTCCCCTAAAAAGGACAACTTTAACAGAAGTCTTAAGATAAACTGAACATTTTCCCCAGTATATTGCATATAGTACTAATAGCTGCCAATCAATAAATGATTGATAATTAGTGCCTCACTAAGCTAGGGCAGTAACAATTATTAAACTTAAACATGAATGACTGTTCTACCTAAAAAAGGTATGGAAACAAACAAAAAGTTTACATTTAACTGGTTTTCTTCTCCCAGTCCTTAGAGAATGCAATTTTTGTACCTTCAGTTTAGAAACACTTCGCTTTTAAAGTCACAGCGGAAGGCATACCAAATAGTTGTCTGTTATGCATTGGTTTTCAAATTGTGATTCAAAATTATGAAGCAGAACTGATAAAAGAATTGCACATTTTAGCAATTGAAAAAGTGTCTGAGGTTGGGAATAAATCATGCAAGTGTTTTAATTGGGCTAATTAGTTGAGCTAGTGCTCTTCCCTTAGATACTTAGTTGAAGGAAGTTGGAGTGAACTGAAGGATTTAGAAAAGATAGGCAGATTATATAATCAAGAGGATTTGTTACAATATTTGAAAAATAGTTTATATTGATAGCATAGAAGATTAAAAGTGAAAAACGTATGTGATGTTTGGAGGATCTTGGCATTTAAGTGGTTATAATAATACCTATTTTTATCTTACCGTTCCATCTCAATAGTGATTTGTGGTATTGAGGATCTTGTTTATATAAATTTCTAATGGGGTACATAAAATAGGATTAAAATTAGAGTTGAAAATTTGCAATTTTCTTTTACTTCACTTGCACACTTGCCTTATATTGCATGTGATCTCAGTGTGTTGTAAAATTAAGTGGACATTGTACAAAAACTTCTTTAATTAAACTTCTGTATACTGAGAGATGTAATGACATGAAAGGGTAATCATCAGTGTTTTTTTCTTTTGAGGTGGAAATTCTCTCTAAACAATATGAAGAAATTTACCTTAAAAACAAAGATCTAGATGCAAGATTATTTCTCGATCATGATAAAACTCTTCAGGCTGATCCTACAGACAGGTATCATACATGGTATATTTTTGTTTATATGCTTTTGCTATAGGTCAGTTTTGATAGAGGTAGGTTAAATAGGTTTTCATTTAACTTAGTGACCTTTAAATATCATTTATAATAGTTACTTCAGATGCCGTTATAAAAAGATAATAATAAGATAAACCATTCTAAGTATATAATTTATTAACAAATAGAGATTTTTATGATACAGTGCCTTTACGTTGTAAATGTATTCTTTTTATTAAAACAAGTGAAAAAATTTTCTTTGTCTACATGAACACTAGTTTGCCTCCTAATATGCACAGGCTTGTGTTGATTTTTAATATCTTTTTAAAGTAATTTTTCTCTAACCAAGTCAAAGCAGAGAATATCTTTTATTTTCTTCATGCTTTTGAAATATAGTTTAATTTCACTTTATCTCACTAAGTCTTAGTTCTCTCATCTATAAAATGTAAGTATTTACTCTGGAGTCACATGTACACTTTGTGTACTGTGTACTATATATACATACCTATTGATGAGAGCACTTTGTAAACTGTAAAGTGATAGAATAATGCTGGCTACTTGATTCCCAAGTTTAACTTATGGGGTTGAATATTTTTTCATAGAACTAGGATAGGATAAATTTGCATATATAAGAAACCAATCAGACCTAAGTGAGAGAAGTGGAAAGTGAAGATGTTCAACAGCCAACTGAATATATGATTCTTTGTAGTTTTTTAAACTAAAAAAAAAAGTTCACTCACTCCCCTCCATTTCCTCTGATGACTACCAGTCTATTCTCTGTACCTAAGAGTTTGGATTTTTTAAATTTTTTTTAATTTTTAGAAAAGATTTTATTTATTTATTTTTAGAGAGAGGGGAAGGGAAAAAAAGAGGGAGAGACACATCGATTGATACATCGAGAGATACATAGATTGGTTGCCTCTCACATGGCCCTAACTGGGGACCTACCTGGCAACCCAGGCCTGTGCCCTGATCGGGAATCAAACCAGAGAACTTTTGGTTCTCAGGCTGGCACTCAGTCCACTGAGCCACACCAGCCAGGTCTTCCATACTGTTTTCCATAGTGGCTGCACCAATTTACATTTGCACCAATAGTGTACAAGTGTTCCCTTTTCTCCACGTCTTCGCCAATGCTTGTTATTTCTTTTTTGATGATAGTCATTCTAACTGGTATGAGGTGATAACTCATTGTGGTTTTTATTTGCATTTCCCTGAAGACTAATGATGTTAAGCATCATTTCATATACCTGTTGTCTATCTGTAAGTCTTCTTTGGAAAAATATCTTTTCGTATCTGCGCATTTTTCAATTTGTGTTTTTGCTATTGAGTTCTTTTTATATTTTGAATATTATCCCTTTGAGATATTATTTGCAAACATTTTCTCTTATTTAGTAGGTTGCCTCTTTTCATTTTGTTGATGGCTTCCTCTGCGGTGCAGAAGCTTTTTAGTTTGATGTACAACTCCTCATTTTTTTGTTTTGTTTTGTTTTTTTGTTTTGTTGCCTTTGCTTTTGGTGTCAGATTAAAAATATTTCCAACACTGATGTCAAAGAGCTTATTACCACCTCTTTTTTTTCAAGGAGTTTTATGGTTTCAAGTCTTACATTCAATTCTTTAATCCATTTTGAGTTCATTTTTGTATATGATGTATGATAATGGTCACATTTTATTTGTTTGTGTATGACTGTCCAGTTTTGTCAGAATTATCTGTTGAAGAGACTCTCCTTTCCCTATTCTAAATTCTTGCTTCCTTGTTATAAGTTAATTGATGATATATGTGTGGGTTTTTTTCTAGGCTCTGTATTCTGTTTCATTGGCCTATGTGTCTTTTTAAAAAAAATTCCATACTATTTTATTATTATAGCTTTATTTTTTCATTTATTTTTATTTTTGACACTATTACTGATGTCCTCATTTCCAACCCCCTTCGCCTACTGCCTACCAGCCCCCTCCCTCCTTCCCTCTGACCATCACCACACTGCTTTTGATAGCTTTTCTTTTTTTTTTTTTTTAGCTTTTTAATGTAGTTTGAAGTCAAGAAGTGTGATGGCTCCAGCTTTGTTCTTTTTTTTCAAGATTGCTTTGGCTATTTGGGTTCTTTTCTGGTTCCATACAAATTTAAGTGTTGTTTGCTCTATTTTTATGGAAAATGCCATTGGAGTTTTGATAAGGCTTACATTGAATTTGTATATTGCTCTGAGTAGTATGGACATTTTAAATATTAATTCTTTCAATCCATGAGCATTGAATATCTTCCCATTTACTTGTGTCTTCCTCAGGTTTTTTTTGGTTTTGTTTTTTTTTAATCAGTATCTTATACTTTTCAGTATATAGGACT
This sequence comes from Mormoops blainvillei, assembly GCA_004026545.1. Taxonomy (NCBI): domain Eukaryota; kingdom Metazoa; phylum Chordata; class Mammalia; order Chiroptera; family Mormoopidae; genus Mormoops; species Mormoops blainvillei. Next base: position 43,117 of record PVJD01009148.1, on the reverse strand, counting down.
TTACTCCCTTGGTTAAATTTATTATTAGGTATGTAATTCTTTTTGATGTAATTATAAATGGGATCATTTTCTTAATTTCTGTTTATCATAGTTTGCTATTAGTGTATAGAAAAACAAATGACTTTTGTATATTGATATTGTATCCTGTAACCTTATTGAATATTGTTTTATTAGTTCTAACAGTTTTTTGATGGAGTCTTTTAGGGTTTCTATATGTAATATCATTTCATCCACAGATTGTAACAGTTTTTCCTTTTCCTCTCCAATTTGGGTGCCTTTTTAATATTATTATTATTTAATTGCCCTGGCTAGGACCTTCAATACTGTGTTGAATAAAAGTTGATCAGAGTGAGCACTCTGTAGGAAAAGGTTTCAGCTTCTCATTGAGTATGGTGATGACTATGGTCTTGTCATGTATGACTTTTATTATGTTGTCATACATTTCTTCTGTGCTTACTCTGTTGAGAGTTATTATTATAAATAGAGGTTGAATTTTGTTAAATATTTTATACATCTGTTGAGATGATCATATGAGTTTTATCTTTTATTGTGTTAGTGTGACGTATCACACTGACTGATTTGTGGATGTTGAAGCATCCTTTCATCGTTGGAATAAATCCCTCTTGATCATGGTATTCTTTCAATGTATTGTTGAGTTTGGTTTTGAATAATATTTTGTTGAGGGTTTTTGCATCTGTGTTCATTGGGGATATTAACCTATAATTTTCTTTTGGTATCAGGATAACACTGGCCTCATAAATTGAATTGGGAAGAGTTCATTCCTCTTTTGTTTTTTGTTTTTGTTTTTGTTTTTGGAAGAGTTTGAGAAGGATTGGTATTAATTCTTCTTTGAATGTTTGATAGGATTTGCCAGTGAAGTTGTCAGGTCCTGGACTTTTGTTTGTTGGGACATTTTTAATTACTGATTTAATCCCCTTGCTAATAATAGATCTATCCTGATTTTTTATTTCTTCATGATTAAGCCTTGGAAGGTTGTATATTTTTAGAAATTTATCCATGTGTTCTGGTTTATCCAATTTTGATGTGTAATAGTTCATATTGGTCTTATGATTTATTTGTTTTATTTGTAATATCAGTTGTAACATCTCTTTCATTTTTGAGATGAAAAATGTTTGAGAGTCATTGTAAAACTTTTTGAATGACCATAAGTATAATTAATAACGACTTTACATATTTGTATTTTCTCTACTTCTCTCTCTTTTGGTTGAGACTGGCTAAAGGTTTGTTAATTTTGTGTATGTTTTTAAAGAACCAGCTCTTAATTTTATCAATCTTTTCTATTGTCTTTTAATCCCTATTTTATTTATTTCTCATCTGATCTTTGTTACTTAGCTCCTTTTACTATCTTTGGGCTTTGTTTATTCTTCTTTTTCTAGTTCTTTGAGGTATGAGGTTAGATTGTTTATTTTGAGACTTTTCTTTTTACTTCAGGTAGGCATTTATTTGTATGAATTTTCATCTTAGAACTGCTTTTTTTGCATTCCATAATCTTTGGTATTTAAAATTTTCATTTTTGTTTTTCTCAAGGTATTTATATCTTTTGATTTTCTTCTGATCCATTGGTTGTTCAGTAACATGTTTAATCTACACATATTTGTGAGTTTTTCAGTTTTATTCATATAATAAATATTTAGTTTTATGTTATTGTGGTCAGAAAAGAAGCTTGGTATGATTTTAATCTCTTAAATTTATTATGACTTGTTTTGTGGCTTAACATGTGATCTATCCTAGAAAATATTCATTGTGCACTTGAGAAGAATGTGTATGCTGTTGCTTTGAATGTGGAATGTTGTTCAAATATCTGTTAACTCCGTCTAGTCAAATGTCTCATTTAAGGCCAGTGTTTCCTTGTTGAGTTTTGGTCTGGATCATCTATCTATTGATGTCAGTGAGGTATTACTGGGGTAATAGTAGGGAACTTTTCTACTCCTATTGTATTGCTGTCTAGTTCTTCTTTCAGGTCTCTTAATATTTAATTTATATATTTAGGTGCTCTTATGTTGTTTGTATAATATTTAAAAGTATTACAAATGTTATGTCCTCTAATTGGATTGACCCATTTTTCATTATGTAACACCCTTTTTTTATGTTTCTGAGATAGAAACTTAATGTGAGTTTTTCTGTATATCAACTATTTTTTCTCAAGTAGATGAATATAATTTTTAAAATGAACACCCAAAGAAAATTGTTGAAATACAATTGCTTCTTGAATAGTTCAGGCTTAGGGGTGTCAATTGCCTGTGCAAAATCCTTGTATATCTTAAGTTGGCCCAGTGCATATGTGGATTCCAGACCATGTATTGAAAATACATTTGATGTTTAAGCAATGCAGGTTTGACCTGTGTGGTCCATGGTATAAGGGAACAATCCACATTGTTCAAGAGGTAATTGTAATTGGTTTACTCAAGTAGTGATCACTGTCTTTTTTTAGCTCTTCACCTGCTTTTCATTCTTGGTTCATTTTTAAAAAAGATTTTATTTATTTATGTTTAGAGAGAAGGGAAGGGAAGGCGATAGAGAGGGAGAGAAACATTGATGTGCAAGAGAAACATCTCGATCAGGTGCCTCTTGCATGCCACCAGCTGGGGACCTGGCTGGCAACCCAGGCATGTGCTTTGACCTGGTGTGAACTGGCAACCTTTTGGTTTGCTGGAAAATGCTCAGCCCACTGAGCTACACCAGCCAGGGCTTGGTTCATTTTTTAAAAAGTTAACACAAAAGTGTATTCTCTTGAATTGTCATGTAGAGGCCTGAAGTAAGAATGATTGAGAGTAATTACAAAAACTTTTGAATAACCATAAGTATGGATAACATTATGTCTTTAACATGAAATATTTTTATAAGTAACTGAAAAAACATGTAATTTGGAAGTTAAGCACAAGTAAAATACTTCTAATTTTATTTAAGTCAAGGTAAAGGTTTTAGAAGGCAAATGACTGAAAAACTTGAGCTTTGATATTTTTTGATACTGAACAACTTGATTAATAATGCCATTGAACATATAACTTTGTAGAGAAAATATCTAACTTTCACTTTCAAAAATATTTTAATGATTGGTGTACCTGTTTGTCATAAACCTAGTGGAAAGAAAACCAACTTAAAAACAATAGTGAAAAAACGTAATTTCATTTATGTAGTTTTTGGGTTATATCTTTCTGATCACTTCTGTTATAGACTTATTTTGTGTGATGTTATGAGTCAACATAATGAATTATACTTCTTTTTTTGACTCATAAAGCACAAAGTATAAATTTTCAGCCTGAATGACTTTGCCTTTCATTATTTAGTTTTGAAATGCAGAGAACACCACGAAGAAGTAACCCTGATGAAGAGTTAAATGTGATTCTTCCCCAGACTCCAGTTAGGTATGAAATTTCTTACTATTCATTTTTATTATAATTGTTTATTTATTGCTTTATAGGGCTTTGGATTTGTTTATTTATTTCATTATATATTTGTAAGTACATGCCACAAATTGAGTATATTGAGTGCTCTTTGCATTCCAGGTATTTTGCCAGTTGCTGAGGATATGATTATTAGACCTAGTTCTGTCTCTCGTTAATGAATATAATCTAGAATGGGAATGTATTCCATCTTAATAAATAAAAAAAATTTAAAAAATGCATCACCATTTGGTTTGCATACAACCTAGAAGGATTATTAATGTTCTTATCCTTACTTACTTCCCACATTTAATTTGTTATCAAGTCTTGTTGAATTTACCCCTAAACTATTTCTTGAGTCCATCTACTCTTCTCTGTTTCTACTCTTACCACCTGTATCCAAGTTGGCTTTCGCTTGGATTTTTTTTTTTTTTTTTTTGCTGTAGACTTCCTATCTGCTCTCACTGCTTCTACTCCCATCACAGTTCCTTTCTCTCCATCACCTACTCTCTCTTCAGAGACCATCCAGGATAGTTTTCTACAAATGTAATTCAGATCCTGTTGACTCTGTCATTAAATCTTCTGATTGTTTCCTATTGCAATTAAAATACAATGCAAATTTCTTAATAATGCCTACAAGACCTTATATGATCTAGCTTCTGTTGCCTCTCCAACCTCCTCTTGTTTTCCTCTTCTTTATGTATTAGCCAGTTTTCTGACTCTCCAACCTCTTCTTTTGTGCATGAGGACCTTTGCACTTGCTTTTCTCTTTTCTTGAAACTTTCTTTTCTATCTATGAATTAACAACTGCTACTCTTCCCTTAGGTTCAGCACAAATAGTACTTTTTTAAAGATTTATTTCTCTGAAGTATTTTCTTTTGTTCCTTCTCATAGCATCCTTTTTAATTCCTCCACAGTGTGTATCACAATTTGTAATTATAAAGCCATTTGTGTTTGTTTGTTTTTGCTAAATCCCATAATCGCCTTTAGGTTGTATACCATGTGGATTATGACTTTTTTGGTCAGCATGCAATAATTAGGACCAAGAATAATATTTGGTACATAGTAGGCAATCAAATGACTATATAGACATATAAAAATAGATTTTTGTATAAGCATAATAACAGACTTAAAACAAGTTAATGATTGTCTCCATACCCCAAGGTTGTGGGTTTGATCCCCAGTCAGGACACATACAAGAATCAACCAATGAATGCATAAATAAGTGGAACAACAAATTGATGTTTCTATCCCTCTCTATCTCTTTCACCCCTCCCCCCCATAAAAAATCAATTAAAAAGGACAAGTTAATGAGATGGCACAGAAAGGACTTTATGAAGTGATGTTTGAACTGAATTTTGAATGTAGGGGTCTGTGTCATAGGGCACTGGCATTTTAGTGTGTGGGAACAACATATTCAAAGAGATAGAAGGAGGAAACAAGAAAATGTGTCTGGGGAACTATTAGCAGCTCTGTATTGATTGACTATAACATGGGAAAGTGACATGGCAGGAGAGGAGGGTGGGAACTAGATTATGAAGGGCCTTCCTAGTATGTTATACTCAAAAGTTTTGACTATAGCAAATGTAGTTGATTGCCATAAAAGGGTGTTAAAAAGGGGTAAGGATAAAATCTGACTTGACTTTTGAAAGTTTATGTGGTATTAGTTTGTGAGGGGATGGAGGGTGAACATGAGAAATACAGAGATCTGTCAATCAGTCACAATGGCTCTTAACCAGGGGTACAAATTAGAATAACCTGAGGGGATTTTTCAAAGTACATATGCCTAGACCCTACTACCATAGACATAGTGAGTGAAATCTCTGGACTACTGTATTACAGTAATTCACTTGAGAGATGGTGAAGATCTGAACCAAGAGATAGGTGATGGGAATGAAGGAGCAAGAACAGGTTTGACAAATATTTGATGAATTCATATTTAGAATATGATTCTTGAGGCCTTTATAGGATATAAAGAAGGTGTATAGTAAGTAGTAGGATTTTACATATTTGGGAATAATCAAGGAGAGTTAAAACCCTAAAAATAGTTGAGGCTGCCTGATGTGAGGGCATATAGTAGCGAGAATGTATGGCTAAGGGATGAACCAGAGAGAATGCTACATTTAAAGACTAGATAGAAGTTAGATTAAATAGAATGAGAGGTGTGATTGGGAGCTCGGAGAGTGAAGGCAAGAAAGCAAGGGTGAGGAGGTAGTTTCAGGAAGGAGCAAGTGTTTAAGAAAGCCAAGTATACTTTTTTTGTATATTTTATTGAGTTTGCTATTACAGTTTTCCCATTTTTTTCCACTTTATCCCCTCCGCCCTGCACCCCATCCCATCATCCCCATCATGCCCATGGGCTATAAATATCAGTCCTTTGGCCCCTTAATTTCCTATACTATTCTTAGCCTCTCCCTGTCTTTTTTTTTTTTTTTTGGTCAACATTTTCTCTCCACCACTTCCCCAGCTCCACTCATCCCCACCTCCCACCCTCATTCCTTCCCCCATTTGGCTTTGTTGATGGGTCCTTTATGCATGTTCCTTGATGACCCAAATATAAGAACAAATGAGAACAATTTTTGATTTAGCAATTTGTGGCTTTAGTCACTGTGGTTTAAGTAGATTACTGGATGTATAAGCCATAAGACCAAATATTTGAAAGGTGACGAAGTGTCGATTTCAATTTAGAGGTGCTTGACTGAGAATGCTGAACACATTTTACTAAATAATATTTAAAGACCCTTTCATCCATAAAAATTTTACAGTTCTTTGCATCAAGTTGTGCTTACAGTAGCAATATACTGCTACTGCAAAATTGGAACATAATTATTTACTGTACCCCATACCTAAAAGTATAAAATTAAAGAGAGCTTGATTTTGAAACAATTTTATAACAACGGTGACTTCTAAAATCATGTATGCTTTCTTTTTGAAGCTCTCACTAAAGGAGAGTCACTTAGTTCTTTCCTTGAGTTGCTAAATAACTTGCTATATGAAAAATTTTAGTATTTAATTACAGTAATGTTTTATTATATTACACTTTGATGCCAGTTTATATTTTTTCTCCATAAAATAATGTCATTAGTTTGACCACTTAGTGTTCGATTGATTTATAGTTTTATAAAAATAAGCATTATCAGTTCTTTAATTGTAAATGTATTGATTATGCACACATTCTTTCTTAAAGATTTAAGGTAACTATAATTCCTTGCAAACAGTAATACACTAAGGGTTTTGTAAAGTTTTATTGTAGATAACTTTTTAAAGATAAATGGGAGGCAGTGAATTTGAAGATGTTTTACTTGTGTGATACATACATTTCATTTTTTTTCCTTCATTGTTTAACACTTCTATTTTTTTCTCTAGGACTGTTATGAATACAATCCAACAATTAATGATGATCTTAAACTCAGCAAGTGATCAACCATCAGAAAATCTGATTTCCTATTTTAATGTAAGCCATATATGAAACATTATTTATTGTAATATCTTGGCAAAGAAATTTGAAATTAGCAGTTAAAATTTTGAGTATTTTTAAAATACCTGTCTCCCAACCAACATATAGTTGTCTATTACCTTATTTCTTGCTTTTTAAAACCTCCTATATTAGATATTTTTAGAAGATATTACCACTAGACAACATTTTTCTTGGATTTCCTCGTGTTTAGTTATTTACCTTGCTCAACATTCTTTCTTGAAATTTAGACCTCACTTCTGAGATCATTTTCTTCTTCTTCAGACATATCTTTTATTTACCTCCTTTAATGACAGTTAGTTTAAGATGAACTTATAAAGTTTTCTAGAGTTTTGTGTAGATTACAAATTGCCTGTCTCAGAGTGGGCATATCTTGAAGATGTTTTTTTTTTTTTATTTTGCTCTTTTATTAGATCAGTTTTCTTCATTTTAAAAATTAATGCCATATTTTCTTTTGTGTGTAATTAAAATCCTAGAAGCTTACAAACACTTTAATGGATGTTTTGGTGACAGTGACTTTATGATAAGAAATGCTTTTTTGTTACCATGTTTCTAAGACTTGTGTGCTGTTTCTTTTTTCAGAAAACTAAAATTATTGATTTTATAGAATGTGAAATTTTTGAATGACACTGTTCACATTTCAAATAAAATTATAGTTAATCTTAATTTTGGAAAGTTTATTTTCCAACATAATATTTTGAATTTGTTTGATCGATAAGGATCATAAAATAAAGTTCATCTTTGGTTATAGCTGAAGAAAATCAGATTTGTGATTATATTATAATAGATTACAATATGAATTAGAGTATTTTAATACATCTTAATTTGCACTTTAATAATTATCTTGTGATGTATTTTAATTATTAAAGTTGATAAAGCCCTATATGATAAATATTTAATTTCATTTGTAACATTTCTCTATCTTGTGTTTCCTTAAACATAGCTAAATTATTTAGCTAATTCTTAACGCTTTTCAAAAGCACAATTTTATCATTAATTTTATCATTAGGAATGATGCCAAGCTCAAATCTTAGTGTTACTTTTGTCATTTGCTTTTTTGGGAATAACTTATATTCCAATATAACTCTTAATTAAAGATAATTTATGAGAACATATGAGGCTTCTTTTTGTAATTCTTTCATTTTTTATTGAAGTGTTATTGACATATAATATTATTAGTTTTAAGTACACAACTAACTAAAAATGATTTGATATTTGTATGTACTGCAAAGTGATCACCACAATATGTCTAGTTAACACCTGTTACCATACAAATTACAATTTTTTTGTTCTTGAGAGAGGGACTTTCAAGATCCACTCTCTTAACAACTTTAAAATATGCAGTGCAGTATTATTAACTATAGTCACCATGCTGTACTTTGTATCCCCATACTTATTTGTTTTATTACTGGAAGTTTGTACCATTGACCTCCTTCACCCATTTTGTCCACCCCCCTACACTTCTGGGAACCACCAATCTGTTCTCTGTATCTATGACCTTATTTTTTGTTTTATATATATATATATATTTTTAGATTATGTATGTAAGTGAGCTCATAGGGTATCTGTTTGACTTCATTTAGCATAATGCCGTTAAGACCCATCCATGTTGTTGCAAATGGCAAAATTTTCTTTTTTATGGTTGAATAATATTTCATTGTGTGTGTATGTATATATATGTGTATAGACATGTACATATGTGTGTGTATGTAGATATTTATGCACATACACATATATACATAAATACACCACTTTTGCTTTAAATTTAGGCATCAGTGGACGCTTAGGTTGTTTTCACATCTTGGCTGTTGTAAATAATACTGCAATGAACATGGGAGTGCAGACCACTTTTTGAGTTAGTGTTTTTGTTTTCTTTAGATAAATAACTAGATATGGAATTGTTGGATATTATGGTACTTATACTTTTAGTTTTTTGAGGAATTTCCATACTATTTTCCACAGTAGCTGCACCAATTTACATTCCCACCAACAGTGCAAAAGGATTTCCTTTTCTCCACAACATCACCAACACTTGTTATATCTCATCTTTTTTATCATAGTCATTCTAACATATGTGAGATGATATCCGTTTGTGGTTGTGATTTTCAGTTCTCTGATGATAACAATATTGGGCATCATTTTATGCACCCATTGCCATCTGTATGTTTTCTTTGGAAGAATGTTACAATGTTTCTAAGACTTGTGTGCTGTTTTTTCAGAAAGATAAAATTATTTTTAAACTCATTTTTTAAAAACATTCATAATAGTTTTATTTTTATTTTTTAAATTAAATTTATTGGATAACATTGGTTAATAAGGTTATATAGGTTTCCAGTGTGCAGTTCTATGATGCATCATCTGTGCACCCCACTGTATGCCCACCATCCAAAGTCAAATCTCCTTCCATTACCATATATTCAACACCCTTTACCCTTTACCTCCAGCCCCCTACCCCCTATTCCCTCTGGTGACCATCATACTGTTGTCTATGCTTATGAGGTTTTTCTTGTTTGTTTTTCTTTTTTATTCACATGTTGCTTTTAGTTTTATATCCCACATATGGTTGAAATCATATGGTTCTTTTTCTTTCTGACTTATTTCACTTAGCATGATATTCTCAAGATCCATTCATGTGGTCACAAATGGCAATATTTCATCTTTTCTTATGGCTGAGTAGTATGCCATTGTGTATATGTACCATCTTCTTTATCAAATCATCTAGTGAAGAATACTTTGATTGTTTCCATGTCTTGGCCACCTTGAGTAATGCTGCAGTCAACATAGGGGTGCATATATGTTTGCAAATAAATGCTTTCAAATTTGTCAGGTAGATACCCAGAAAAGGGTTGATGTGTCATATGATAACTCTATTCCTAATTTTTTGAGGAGCCTCCATACAGTTTTCCATAGTGTCTGTACCAGTTTACCTTCTCACCGGCAGTGAATAAGGATTCCTTTTCTCCACAACCTCTCCGGCTGTTGTTGTTCTTGTCTTGTTGATGATAGCCATTCTAACAGGTGTGAGGTGGTATCTTATTGTAGTTTTGATTTGCATTTCCTTGATAACTAGTGAAGTTGGGCATATTTGCATATATCTGTTGGTCATTTGTATGTCTTCTTGGGAGAGAAGTCTGTTCAGGTCCTTTGCCCATTTTTTAATTGGATTGTTTGTTTCCTTGGTGTTGAGCTGTATGAGTTCTTTATATATTTTAGATATTAATGCCTTCTTGAAGCTGCTTGCAAATATCTTCTCCCATTCAGTTGGTTGCCTTTTCGTTTTGCTGGTGGTTTCTTTTGCTATGCAGAAGCTTTCTAGTTTGGCATAGTCCTGTGTATTTACTTCTGCCTTTGTCTTGCATTTAGTGTCAAATTCATAAAATCTTCTCTACAACCAACATTCAGAAGTTTAGTACCTATGTTTTCTTCTATGTAGTTTGTTATTTCAGGTCTTATCTTTGGGTCTTTGATTTATTTTGAGTTAATTTTTTCTATGTGGGGACAATGAGTAGTCTAGTTTCATCCTTTTGCATATGGCTTTCCAATTTACCCAGCACCACTTACTGAAGGGGCTTTCTTTTCTCCACTGTATGCTTTTGGCTCCTTTGTTGAAAATTATTTGCCCATATACACATGGGTTTATTTCTGGACTCTCATTTTTGTTCCTTTGGTATGTATGGCTGTTTTTCTGACAGTATCATGCTGTTTCGATTATTGTTGCTTTGTAGTATAATTTAATGTCAGTTGGTGTGATACCTCCGTTTACATCCTTTTTCTAAGGATTGCTTTGGTTATTCAGTTTCTTTGGTGGTTCCATACAAGTCTGATGATTTTTTGTTTATTTCTTTAAAAAATGTCATTGGGACTTTGATGGGAATTGCATTAAATCTGTATATTGCTTTGGCTGATATGGACGTTTTAATTATTTTAATTCTTCCAATCCATGAACAGGGAATATATTTTCATTTCATTGTGTCTTTTTCAATCTCATTCAATAATGCTTTGTAGTTTTCTGTACATAGGTCCTTTTCTTAAGTTTATTTGCAGGTATTTTATTCTTTTTGTTGCAATTGCAAAAGAAATAGCTATTTCTTTTTCCTGAAATTTTATTGTTAGCATATTGGTAGTACGTAGGATTTTCTGTGTCGATTTTGCGTCCTGAAACTTTGGTATTTTTGTTTATTGTTTCTAATAATATTTTGGTGGCGTCTTTATGGGTTTCTATATACAGGATCATGTCATGTGTAAAAAAGTGACAATTTTACCTCTTCATTCCCAATTTGGGTGCCTTTAATTTTTTCTCTTGCCTGATTGCTCCGGCTAGAACTTTCAGTACTATATTTAATAAGAATGGTGAGAGTGGACATCCTTGTCTTGTTCCTAATATTAGAGGAAAAGCTTTTGGTTTTTCACCATTGAGTATGATACTGGCTGAGGGTTTGTCGTATATGACCTTTACTGTGTTGAGGTACTTTCTTCTATAGTTATTTTATTGAGTGTTTTAATCACAAATGGATGTTGTATCTTATTAAATGCTATTTCTGCATTTATCGATTTGATCACATGATTTTTAATCTTAATTTTTTTCATGTGGTGTATTGTATTGATCAATTTGTGTTTGTTGAATAATCCTTGTTCCCCTGGCATGAGCCCTACTTGATTGTGATGTATGATTTTTTTAAATGTGATATTGTATTCGATTTGCTTAGTATTTTGTTTAGGACTTTTTCACCTGTATTTATCAGAGATACTGGTCTTTAGTTTTGGGGTGGGTTTTGCATGTTATCCTTGCCTGGTTTTAGTGTCACAGTTATATTGGCATCATAAAATATGTTAGGGAGTATTGCTTCTTTTTAAATTTTTTTGGAAGAGTTTGAGGAGGATAGGTATCAATTTTTTTTTGCTTTTTTTTCCATTTATTGATTTTACTGAGAGAGAAGAAGGGGCTGGGGGATGGGGGGAGGGAAAGAGAGAGAGAAACAGAGAAACATCAATTTGTTGTTCCATACAGATTTTAAGATTATTTATTTCATTTATTTATGCACTCATTGGTTGATTTTTGTACATGCCCTGACATGGGCTAAAACCTGCAGTTTTGGCATATTGGGATGCCACTCTAACAAACTGAGCTGCCTGTCCAGGCTCAAATTTCTTTGAATGTTTGGTAGAATTCACTATGAAGTCATCTTGTCCTGGACTTTTACTTTTGTGGAGGTTTCTTCTGAAGGTTGCTTCAGTTTCCTCACTGTGATTGGTCTTTTGAGATTTTTCAGTTCTTCACAATTTAATCTGGGAAGGTTATATATTTCTAGGAATTTACCCATTTCTTCTAGGTTATTGAATTTGATGGCATATAGTCTTTCATAGTATTCTTGTATGATCCTTTGTATTTCTGTAATGTTGGTGGTAATGTTTAACTACCTATTCAGATCTGCTCATTTTTAACTTGATTGAGTTTTTTGTTTTTTGTTTTTTTACACTTAAGTTGTATGAGTTCTTTACATATTTTGGATATTAACTTCTTATGAGATATCTGATTTGCATTTATTTTCTCTTATTGAATAGATTGCCTGTTTCATTTTGGTGATGGTTTCTTTTGCTGTACACAAGACTTTTAGTTTGATGCACTCCTACTTGTTTATTTTTGCTTTTGTTTTCTTTGCTTTAGTTGTCAGATTAAAAATTCTCCAACACCAGTGTCAAAAAGCTTACCACCTCTTTTTTCTCAAGACTTTTATGGTTTCACATCTTCACTGAAGACTTTAATTGATTTTGAGTTAATTTTTGAGGATTATGTAAGATAGTTTTGAAGTGTTTTTTATTTGTATGTAGCTGTCCTGTTTTGTCAGCACCGCCTGTTTAAGAAACTGCCTTTTCCCTATTCTTAATTATTGGCTTCCTGTCATAAATTAATTGATGATATATGTGTGGGTTTATTTCTGGGGTCTCTATTCTGTTCCATTGATTTGTGTTTTGGTTTTTGTGGCAATCTTATACTATTTTGATTACTCTTATCTTTGTAATGTAGTTTGAAATCAGGAATTGTGATGGCTCCAGCTTTGTTGTTTGTTTTTTTCAAGATTGCTTTGGTTATTTGGGTTCTTTTAGGGTTCCATACAAATTTTAAGATTGTTTATTTCATTTATTAGTGTCTTCCTCAGTTTCTTTAATCATTGTCTTACAGTTTGCATTGTATAGGACTTTCATCTCTTGAGTTAAATTTACTAGTAGGTATGTAATTCTTTTTGGCGAAATTGTAAATGGAACTATTTTCTCAATTTCTCTTTAATCATAGTTTGTTATTAGTGTATGGAAGCACAAATGACTTTTGCATATTGATATTGTATCCTGCAATGTTACTGAATTTTATTAGTTATACAGTTTTTTGGTGGAGTCTTTAGGGTTTTCTATATAGCGATACAAGGGGGGACCCAAATAACTTGGAATTTATTTATAAAAAATTGTGTATTTATTCTTACGTGTTTAAACTTCATTACCTTCAAAGTACTCTCCATTTGATGCAATACACTTACCAAGATTTTTTTTTCCACTGCTTAAAACAGTTTTTGAACTCGTAGATTTTGATGCCTTTTAGTGTTTCTGCTCTTTTTTGTTTCACCTCTTCCACATCAGCAAAAGTTTCCCTTTGAGGGCTTTTCTCATCCAGGGAAACCAAAAAAACCTCCCTCAGGGTGAGATTGGGTGAATAGGGAAGGTGGGGTATGGGGGTCATGCCGTTTTTGGTCAAAAACTGCGAAACACTCAGCATGGTGTGAGCAGGTAATTTACACCTGTGATTGTAAATTACCCATTGTGAAATGGGCAAATGCATTGAGTCTTGAGAAAAATTTGCTGAAGCCAAATGCAGCTTCTCAACAATACCAGCTGATAACACTGATACAGATGGGTTCCTAGAACACTAACCCAGCAGCGGAAGCCTCTACTGCAAGGGGCCTGCCCTCCAGAAGATAATCCTGGTTTTTTTTGGTCCCCACTCTTATAGTGTAATTTCATCTGCAAATAGTAACAATTTTTCTTTTTCCTCTCCAATTTAGATTCTTTATTTGTTTTTATTGCCTAATTGCTCTGGCTAGGGCCTCTAATACTATGTTGGCAGGAGTGGTCTTGTTTTTGATCTTAGAAAAAGCTTTCAGCTTTAACCATTCAGTATGATGTTGGCTGTGGTCTTAAGTATGCCCTTTATTATGTTGATATACATTCCCTCTGTGCGTGCTCTGTTGAGAGTTATTATTATAAATGGATGCTGAATTTTGTCAAATGCTTGTTCTGCATCTGTTGAGATGATCATATGATTTTTATTTTTTATTGTGTTAATGTGGTATATCCCATTGGTTGATTTGTGGATGTTGAAGCATCCCTGTATCACTGGAATAAATCCTACTTGATCATGGTATATAATTATTTTAATGCATTGTTGAAATTGGTTTGATAATATTTTGTTGAGGATTTTTACATTTGTATTCATCAGGGATATTGGCCTGTAAATTGTGTGTGTGTGTGTGTGTGTGTGTGTGTGTGTGTGTGTGTCATCTTTGTCTGGTTTTGGCGTCAGGGTAATGCTGACCTCATAAATTGGATTGGGAAGAGTTCACTCCTCTTCTGTTTTTTGGAAGAGTTTGAGAAGGACTGATACTTAATTCTTTGAATGTTTGATAGAATTTACCATTGAAGTTGTGTGGTCTTAGACTTGTTTGTTGGAACATTTTTATTACTGATTTAATCTCTTTACTATAATAGATCTATTCAGGTTTTTTATTCATGATTCAGTCTTGGAAGGTTGTACGTTTTTATGAATTCATTTCTTCTAGGTGGTTAGATTTTTTGGCATATCATTGTTTATAGTAGTCTCTTATGATCCTTTGGCTTTCTGTGGTATCAGTTATAATGTCCATGGGGATTTTTTTCTGATGGATAGAAGAGCTAACAAATCTATTCTTCTCTAACCTTTCTGCAGAAAATGTATATGATAGAGCTTTTATTTGTACTCAAGTATTTTTTGCTCACTAACATTTGAAAATGGAATTCTTTATGTTCATTTTTAGTAGTTTTTTAATCTAGTTATTATGAAGATGTTTTCACAGTATAGAAAATGTTAATTTGATTAAAAACTATTCTCAACCTTTCTGTTTTCCTTCTTAAAGAACTGCACAGTGAATCCAATGGAAAGTATCCTGAAAAGAGTGAAGGACCTTGGATACATCTTTAAAGAGAAATTTGCTAAAGCTGTGGGGCAGGGATGTATAGAAATTGGGTCACAGGTAACTTTAATTTTGATTGCTGCTGCTATATTTCAAATGCAACATCTGTCCAAACTGTATAAATACTATTGGTGTTCGTCCAATGGTATAAAATACTGGGAGATACTATATCTTGGCTGACCATGTATGCTGTTATTTATGGAAAAACTTTATGGGAAAATGCCCCCTCCTATAAAATCCAAATGTAAACATGCAGAAAATCTTAGAAAAATTGTATTTTTCTTAGATTTCTAAAAATCAAGGAAAAGAAAAAATTATAATCTTTGATGCTATAAAATATTTTTTGCATATGCTTTGACTTCTACATTTAGGAATATTCATGTATGGCATATACTTATATGAATGGGATTATATTATACATGCCAATTTTCAGTAGTTTTAGTATCATTATTATTATTTCAGAAAACTTAAAACTAATAGAGTATGGGCACTGGATCAGAAACATCTGGTTTTACCATTTTGATCAGTCATTTAACTTCTCTGAAAATCAGGTTTTTATATTTGCTATTCTTTGTTGTGAGGCATTAATGAGGTAATACATAAAGGTGTGTTTGTAAACTATATACTATACATATTTATTTCACTGTAGTGAGTTTATATTTCAATGCCATGGGTATTTTAAATAATTATATTTAATTTTTAATTGAATTTATTGGGGTGACATTGGTTAATAAAATTATATAGGTTTCAGGGGTACAATTTTATAATACATCATCTGTATATTGTATTGTGTGTTTACCGCCCAAGCCAAGTCTCCTTCTATCACCAGTTATCCCCACTTCCCTACTATAAAGTTCTTTTTGTTTGTACATGAAGTTTGTGCTCATAATTTGAAGTGAAGGACTATAGTTTGTGTTTGAGCGTGTGTTCTACATACGCATATCTCTAAAATTTGGTCTTTTTTTGAACTAATGGAGACTAGTTATTAGCTTAAAACTTTTTGCTGATAAGAGTGAAATATGATTTTTGCCTTTGCCAGTTTTATGGACAGAGTCCATTCTGTGAGTCCTAGACAGCTATCTTGAAAATACATTTTCTAGGTTACAAAATGTATTACATTAGTATGTAAAAATAGTACCAGGCACATAACAAATTATGTGTGTGTGTGTGTGTGTGTGTGTGTGTGTGTGTTTTGAATACATTTAGACTGAAGTGCAGTGAATGAAAACAAAGATCTCCCTCTTGACAATTTATTGAGAATGTTAGCTATCATTAGTCTTGAGTTTTAGACAAGCTAGGTTTCATGATTTCTTGGTAGCTGTATTCCTAAGGAGGTTCAGATATGTGTTTCAGGAGCAAACTTTTAAAAATTTAATGTGATTTTCTAAAATAGTGGGATCTAATTATTATTTTTTTATTTGTAGCGATACAAACTTGGAGTTCGATTGTATTATCGAGTAATGGAATCCATGCTTAAATCAGTAAGTTAAAAAGAAAATAATAAAATAATTAATGCTGACATAAAAAAGGTTTCAGTTAAATATTGTTTTATGTGTTTTAGGAAGAAGAACGATTATCCATTCAAAATTTTAGGTAAATTTTTTAGTTTTAGTAAAAGAATTTTTTCTTTTTATAGAATTAAGTGTTTCAAAATCACTTTTTTTTTATTCCTTTAGCAAACTCCTGAATGACAACATCTTTCATTTGTCTTTGTTGGCATGTGCTCTTGAAGTTGTAATGGCTACATATAGCAGTAAGTTAAATTTTAGTAAATAAACATTTTATTTTAATATAAAGTTAAAAAACATCTAAAGTGTGGTGAGTTTTTTGGGGGATGGGCATTATTAAGGTGAAGAAATGCATATTTTAAGTTAGTATATGCTGAAGAATTTAATTGATCACCATAAACTATTGATATTTAACTGGCTTATATTCTGAATTATTTCAGGTCATCTTGGGAGTAGTATTTCACTAGGTTCCTATTCTGTGCTATACTGAATCCGGGAGATGTACCTATTGAAATCCCTTCAAGTACTTATAAGATTGTAAAATGCCAAAGGAGTTCTAAGGAGCAGCATCCACTGATATGGAAGCACTGCCATAAATAGACTTTATGATCATGTGACCAAAGGTTGGAGCTAGAGCCCACCAGATAAACAGGAAGAGGCTACTGATAGTATTTTTTTTTAAATACAGTTTTAGACGTATTATATTGCAAATAACACTGTCAATGTAAAATAAAATACTTTTATTTGCAAAAACAAAAGATTTATCTAAGGATAAAAATACACAATAAAAGAGAAACTTAAATTAGTAAACAAACATGAAAAATTGAGAATCCTTGTTAATTACCAAGAAATACACATTTAAAATAGTTAACATTTTCTAAGCAATTAAATTAGCAAAATCTTAAAGAATCTTTCCCTCCCCCACTAAGGATTAATGAGACAGTTAAAATGGGTAGATTAATACATTGCTGGCTTAGATATTAAACCCGTCCCTGATAGAAGTTTGGGGAATTTAAACCTTTGAAAATTCGATATAAGCTATGATCCCTCAATGTAGGAAAATCATATTAGCACATACACTCAAAATTGCGAAAACTATTTTCTGGGAGTCTTGGGCTCCAATTTTTTTTTTTTAATCTGTTCTAAATAAAAACTTATATTTAGTCTTTTATTTTTTTAATTTTTTGTTTGATAAATCCTTCCATCCTAAAAATATGTAGTTCAAGGCTTAACATTTCATACCTAAGTTCCATTTTTTCTTTCATTTTTAGGAAGTACATCTCAGAATCTTGATACTGGAACAGATTTGTCTTTCCCATGGATTCTGAATGTACTTAATTTAAAAGCTTTCGATTTTTACAAAGTGATTGAAAGTTTTATCAAAGCAGAAGCCAACTTGACCAGAGAAATGATAAAACATTTAGAACGATGTGAACATCGAATCATGGAATCCCTTGCATGGCTCTCAGTAAGTAACTAGCTAAAATACGTAAAGATATTTATATGCATATGACATATCTGCTAGTGAGAGATATTAGTTAAAATTTACCTCAAGAGCAAATATACAATTTAATGAATAATGGGATTTTAGTGTGTGGCCCAAGAATCAATTAGAATATCATAGAATGGAGTTTTCTTTGAGCTTCCTTGATTATCTGATATAATGATTTATTGAGGAAAAGATTTTCTTAAAGTATGGCATTTTAAAACAAAGCTGAATTAGTATGGGGGTAATTTATTTAAAACAGGGTGTCATGTTTGAAAATTTAAACATCTGCTCTTAAATTCCAACAAAATGATAAAAAACCTTTTAAACCACTTATTTAGATGATTTAAAAGTACAGTTTTTTAAATTCAATTTTGTTGGATTTTTTCCCTATTGTTAAAAGTAGTCCAAAAATCTACACTATTGTCTAATTAGAGTTATTAGTTATAGAATTATTGATGAGGTAGAAATTATATTCTCTAGTTATTCTATTTATAGCATATAAGCTATTGATAAGATTTTGTTTTAGTATAAAGGGCACATTTTTTATGTAGTAATAGTAAATTTTTGAAGTTCTTTTATTATGCTCTTTAAATGTGCATATTTGAGTAAAACTGTGTGAATCATCAGATTTGTAGATTAATATAAAATTGGTTTCTTTTGAAACTGTGTTGAATGCTAATATACATCTTCATTGATACCAGTATATAGAAAGGGCAATGAAAAAATTAAGACATTAGCTTTTGGCCAAGATAGAGGCATACATAGATATACTTTGCCTCCTCACACTACCAAAAGAAGGACAACAACAAATTTAAAAACAAAAAACAACCAGAACTGCCAGAATATCAAACTGTATGGAAGTCTGACAACCAAGGAGATAAAGAAGAAACATTCACTCAGACTGGAGGGAGAGGCAGAGATGGGCAGCAGGAGTAGAGAGGACCTGCAGCAAGGCAGCAGCTGGAGGAACGGACAGTCCAGTCAGCGGCTGGTGGACAGGGCTGTCCCACATTTCGAACGGATAAACTGGGAAGAACAACTGGGGATTGAGACAGACATCTCAACCCAGTGTTCCAGCGTGGGAAACTAAAGCTTCAAAACCTCTGGCTATAAAAAGCTGTAAGGGTTGTGGCATCAGGAAACACTCCCAGCCTCACAGGAGAGTTCATTGGAAAGACCCACAAGGTCCTAGAATGTACACAAGCCTACCCACCCGGGAATCAGCACCAGAAGGACCCAATTTGCTTGTGGGTTGTGGGAGAAGTGACTGAAAGCTGGCTGAGAGCTGAGCAAGCAGCATTGTTCCCTCAAGGACCTCCCCCAACATACAGCACCACAAGGCAGTGAGTGGGTTGCCTCACCCTGACGAATACCTAAATCTCCACCCTTTATAAGGCAACCTTGCTGAGACAAAAAAAAAAAAATGGCCCAAATGAAGGAACAGATCAAAGCTCCAAAAATAGAACTAAGGGATGAAGACATAGCCAACCTAACCGATGCAGAGTTCAAAAACTGGTAATCAGGATGCTCACAGAAATGGTTGAGTATGGTCGCAAAAGAGAGGAAAAAATGAAGGCTATGCAAAGTGAAATAAAGAAAAATATACTGGGAACCAACAGTGAAGGGAAGGAAATCAAGACTCAAATCAACGATTTGGAGCAGAAGGAAGAAATAAACTTTCAATCAGGACAGAATGAAGAAACGAGAATTCAAAAAAGTGAAGAGAGGCTTAGGAACCTCCAGGACAACTTTAACATTCTAACGTCCAAATCATAGGGGTGCCAGAAGGAGAAGATAAAGAGCAAGAAATTGAAAGCTTATTTGAAAAAATAATGAAAGAGAACTTCCCCAATCTGGCAAAGAAATAGACTTGCAAGAAGTCCAGGGAGCTCAGAGAGTCCCAAAGAAGTTGGACCCAAGGAAGCACACACCGAGGCACATCATAATTACATTGCCCAAGATTAAAGATAAGGAGAGGATCTTAAAAACAGCAAAAGAAAAGGAGGCAGTTCCCTACAAAGGAGTTCCCATAAGACCATTAGCTGATTTCTCCAAAGAAACATTACAGGCAAAAAGGGGCTGGTCAGCAGTATTCAAAGTCATGAAAGACAAGGACCTACATCCAAGATGACTCTATTCAGCAAAGCTATCATTTAGAATGGAAGGGCAGATAAAGTGCTTCCCAGATAGGATCAAGTTTAAGGAGTTCATCATCACTAAACCCTTACTATATGAAATGTTAAAGGGTCTTACCTAAGAAAAAGATCAAAACTATGAATAGTAAAATGACAACAAACTTAACAACTATCAACAACTGAAGCTAAAAAAAAAGAAACAAACATAAACTAAGCAAACAACTAGAACAGGAGCAGAATCAGAGAAATGGAGATCACATGGAGGGTTATCAGCAGGGAGCGGGGTGGGAGGAGAATGGGAGAAAAGGTACAGGGAGTAAGTAGCATAATTGGTAGGCACAAAATAGTTAGGGGGAGGGTAAGAATAGTATAGGAAATGGAGAGGCCAAAGAACGTATATGTACGACCCATGGACATGACCTAAGGGTGGGGAATGCTGTTGGGAGCAGGATGCAGGGTGGAGGGGAATGAAGGGGAGAAAAAAACGTGACAACTGTAATAGCATAATCAATAAAATCTATTAAGAAAAAATTAAGACATTAGTTATATTAGATCCTGATCTGTACATGTAAACTTAATTTTAATTTTTGGATTTTTAAAAAACTTAATGGCTAAGAGAAAACTTATTTCTCAGTGTTTTTTGATTGCCATATAGACAGTGGATAGAAAGGGAGGGCAAGTTGTAAAAAAAGATGATATATTGCTATTCATTGAATTTAGTAACTTCTTTATACACCTTCCACTTTGTAAGAAAAGGAGCAGTTAGGGGAAAATTCAGAGAGATTAAAAGTAGCAAAAATAAATAGATGAGTAAATAAATAAAATAGAGAGTACTTCTCACAGGCTAATGTGTCTTCCCCCTCCTTGTAGAAATTGAAATTAGGACATTTACTGTATCACCTTAAAGTGACTATTGTCATTTTTTTTAAAGAATTACTTTTATTTCCCTCAGTGTACATCTGCTATAGGGCCTTGCATTTGGGTAGACATTGTGATGATACAGAAAAGACATGGACTTTCAAAATTTTGGAGGAAATAGTCGATATTTAGTGTTTAAAAATTGCTCATACTCAAGCTTATTAAATTAGTACATTTTATAGTATTCTGGGGATTCTAAATAATCCTTTACTTTTGAGACTATTTGGAGACTATTTTTAGTTGTCCACATAGTTACCATTCTAGTGCCCTTCATCTCTTGTGTAGATCCAGATTTCCATCTGGTATATATTGTTTTCCTTCTGTCTGAAGAACTTATTTTTTTAAAACATTTCTTGTGTGCAGGTCTATTGTGGCAAATTTTTTCAGCTTTTTAATTTCTAAAATAAATCTTGACATCACTTTTGTCTTTGAAAGATACTTTGCCGAATGTAGAATTTTAGGTTGACAGTTTTTTTCTTTCAGTACTTAAAAAATGTTGCTCCACTGTTTTCTTTCTTTTCTTTATAATATCCCAGAAATTTATTTATTATTAACTTGATACATTTATATAGAAAACTTGGGACCATTTGTCTTGGGTGCACCTCGTAAGTTACATGGAGGCACTGAGCTACAAAGGGGTGTCGATCTGGTGATATCAGAAATGGAAAGCCCAATTTTATGACTGTTTTTAGGTTAAAGATCTATTTCTAGTGAGATTTAGGCCACTCCCTTCAAAAAGTACTCAATGTGTTGGAGCTACTGTGTGATAACAGTGACATTTTAGGAGGGCATGTCACTTTTTGGTCTATTAGAATATTTAAATACTTGGAAATAAAAAATATTCAGCTTTGAAGTTTTCAATACTGAAAAACTTTTAAGTCTAGGATTTATAGCCAGGAAGGGTTGTGTTCCTTAAACTAGACTCTACTTTCCACAAGTTAATCTTCAACTTTGGCTTCTACTTCTGCATTATCATCTCCATCCACTTTTGCATTTCCTTTCTCAAGCCTCTCCAAATGCCTTGCAAATTCAGTTTCATCTGTATTTGTGACCACTTTGGGCTCCATTTGAACAGTGAAGACACCTCTTTTCTTCAACTTTCTAATGGCAGCCATAGCTTGATTGAGAATGTAGAGGCCTTCTGTCCTCTCCAGGGTTGTTGTATTCATCACATACCAAGGAGGAGCTATTAGATTAATGTTGACGGACATGGTTTCTGTAGAACAATTCATACCTGCTCTGAGGGCTTCTTTCATGGCATTGATGCCTTCATAACCATAACAAGCCACTTCAATATCTGCTTGAATTTTGACAACCTGTGGGATCAAACGCCTATCATTATTGT
This sequence comes from Mormoops blainvillei, assembly GCA_004026545.1. Lineage (NCBI taxonomy): Eukaryota > Metazoa > Chordata > Mammalia > Chiroptera > Mormoopidae > Mormoops > Mormoops blainvillei. Next base: position 20,627 of record PVJD01009148.1, on the reverse strand, counting down.
TAATGAGTACTTCCCATTCATCTCCATTTAAATCTAAACTCTCCAGAATAGATGGGTCTGAGACTACATGCTTAAAGGCATCATATCTGGGTCTCTTGTACTTGTCATCAGCGACCCAAGCAGTCCTCTGGAACAAGCTTTCCAGTTGCTTGTTCTTGGTGTACTCTCATATCCCAGCAACATGATGAAAAATGCTATAAACAGTTGGGATTTGGTGAATTTATCTTTACATTTGATTGCCTTTTCTGGAGAAACTCTTCTTTTCCACAAATTAATGTATCATTTTTCTTTGTCCACTCTACTGACAACCGCACATTCATTCCTGCTGATTCGGGTGAGTTTGTTTAAAGAATGAATATACCTTCTGGGCAACTCAATAAGAAGAATCATGCCTTCAATATTGTTGTATTCCAGAAGGCTGACATAAACCCCCATTTCAGCAATGGACCTAACCTCAGGAAATTTGTGTTGATAAAAATTTACAACTTAAACCTGGTTTTCTGAGGTTTATGTATGAATCCCACAGTGGGTCCTGGGCTCTGCTCTTTAATTGAAGAGACCAGACTTGATCCACCTGCAGCACTTGATCCTCACTTCACTGTTTTTGCATTGCACAGAATTTGCATTGTTTCTGACGAAGTCTGCCTTTTATTAATTTCTCTGTAGGTAATGAGACTTTTTACCTCTTTTAAGATTTTTCTCTTTATCACTAGTTTAAGGCAGTTAATGACATGCCTTGGTTTAGTTTTCTTTATATGTCTTTTGCTTAGAGTTTTGCATGTATATATGGGCTTATAGGTTTCATCAAATTTGGAAATTTTGGCTATTATTTTTTTAAAATAGTTTTGTTAACTCCCCACATCTTCCTTCAGCAATTTCAATCACACATGAATTAGGTCACTTGAAATTGTCCCATAGCTCACACGTACTATTTTCTTTTTCTTTTTCTCCAGATATTAATTTCTTTCAATTTCATGTTGGATAGTTTCTATATTTTAATCTTCAAGTACATTAATGTTTTCTTCTAAAATGTCTAATGTTATTATCCCATCTACTGTGTTTTTAATTTTAGACATTATATTTTATCTCTAGAAGGTTGATTTGAGTCTCTTTTATTTCTTCCATATATGTCTTTAACATGTTTGTACTTTCCTTTACCTTCTTGAACATATAGAATATAGTTAATATAACTGTTTTAAAATCCCTTTTGTACTGCTTCCAATGTCTATGACTTTTTTTTTAAATCATCACCTGATGATATGTTTATTGATTTTACAAAGAGGAAGGGGAAGAGAGAAGGAGAGAGAGAGGAGAAACATCGACAGGCTGCCTCCCATACATGCCCCAACTGGGGACCGAACCCACAACCTAGGTATGTACCCTGACTGGGAATCGAACCTACAACCTTTTGGTGTATGGGGATGATGCTCTAACCAACTGAGCCACCTGGCCGGGGCCTAATAGCCATGTCCTCTTAGGTTTGTTTCCAGGGACTGATATTTCTCCTTTTTAAGGGTCATATTTTTTATACTTTTTTGCCTACTTAATAATTTTTTATTGGATGCCAGACATTGTGAATTTTACTTTTTTGGTTCCTAGATAACTTCATATTCCTTTCACTATTCTTGAGCTGTGTTTTAACACACAGTTTAGTTACTTGGAAGCCATGTGATTCTTTTAAGGCTATTATTGGTGTTTTTAGACAAAGCCAGAACAGTCTTTAAACTGTGATTGATTTTTCTTACTACTGAGGCAATGCTCTTCTGAGAACTCTTCCTCATGTTCCCCATATATTACAAGATTTTTCCATTCTGACTGGTGGAAATCAGAACTCTTCCTGGCTCTGTGTCAGCTCCTGGAATGGTTCGGCTTCTTCGAATGGTTCTTTCCCTGGCTTTGGGTAGTTTCCTCACATGAATGCACTGATCTGTTCTCAGCTGGAGATTTGAGAGTAACCCTCCACAGGTCCCTGTAGCTCTCTTCACCTTTCCTTTCTATTTAACTCTCACTTCTTCGGTATTCTGTCCACCTAATTTTAGCTGTCTTGGCGTCCTTGAATTCTCAGCTCAACCAGGGAGACTATTACACTCTATTTTGGTTTATCCTGCCTGCATTGCAGCCTTGGGACTCTCTCCAGACATTATGCTGAGGCAATGGTGGGGTTTCTTTGTATTTGTTTTCTTTCTTTCAGGGATTACTGTCCGATGCCTGTTGTTCAGTGTCTGAAAGCTATTGTTTTACTTATGTTGCTTGATTTTGTAGTCATTTAAGACAAATCAGTCTCTGCTCCTTCACCATGGCTGGAAGAGTTATATATAGTATTTAGTGATTCAGATAGTTTATAAATACATATGTACTTAAATAATACTTATGGTATTATTTCTCTTTTCCTATATTACATGCATCCTATCTTCTGAATAATGCTGTTTCAGATGGCTGCCTACTATGTGGAAAACATAGAAGAACTAGTTATTAACTATTTTCTTGTGTTAAATTTTATTTTTATTTATTTATTTTTGTATATTTTATTGACTATGCTATTACGGTTGTCCCATTTTTCTCCCCCTTATCCCCCTCCACCCTGCACCACATCCCATCATACCCACACTTCTTAGTTCATGTCCATGGGCTGTACACATCAGTTCTTCACCTTCTTAATTTCCTATACTATTCCCCTATTTTATTTTTTATATTTTTTGTCAATATTTTCCCACCACCACTTTCCCCAGTCCCACTCACCACGCCTCCGACCCTCAATCCTTCCCCCATTTGGCTTTGTCAGTGGTGCCTTTATGCATGTTCCTTGATGACCCTTTCCCTCTCTTTCCCCTGTCATCGCCCTCCCCCGTCCCCTCTGGTTACTGTCAGTTTGTTTTTTATTTCAGTGTTGCTGGTTGTATTTCACTTGCTTGTTTATCTTGTTGATTAGGTTCCACTTATAGATGAGAACATATGTTATCTGTCTTTCACCACCTTACTTATTTCACTTAGCATAATGCTCTCCAGTTCCATCCATGCTGTTGTGAAGAGTAGTAGCTCCTTCTTCCTTTATGCTGTGTAGTATTCCAGTGTGTAAATGTATCATAGTTTTCTGATCCACTCATCCTTGTGGTCTGAGAAAATGCTTAATATGATTTCAACTTTCTTAAATTTGTTGAGGCTTGTTTTGTGTCCTATCAGTTGGTCTGTCTTTGAAAATGTTCCATGTGCATTTGAAGAGAATGTGTAGTTTGCTTTATTAGGATGAAAATTTCTTTGTGTATCAGTTAGGTCGATTTGATCTGATACATCGTTCAGTTCCACAATATCCTTTTTGATATTTTGTTTCAATGATCTATCCATTGTTGACAGAGGGGTATTAAAATCCCCTACTATAAGTGTGTTGCTGTCTATGTCTTTCTTGAAGTCCTACAGGATTTTCCTTATATATTTGGATGCTCCTGCATTGGGTACATATAGGTTTACAATATTTATGTCTTCTAGATAGATTCTTCCTTTGAGTATTATGAAGTGTCCTTCTGTGTGTCTTTTTATGGCTTTTGCTTTGAAGTCTATTTTGTCTGATATAACTGTTGCTACCCTGGCTTTTTTCCTGTCCATGTGCTTGGAATATTTTTTTCCAACCCTTTACTTTCAGTCTATGTAGGTCTTTTGTTCTGAGGTGGGTCTCTTGTAGGCAGCATATATGTGTGGGTCATGTTTTCTTATCCATTCAGCTACTCTATGCCTTTTAATTGGAGCATTTAATCCATTGACATTTAAAGTTGTTATTGATAGGTACTTATTCCTTTTTTCCCTTTGTACTTGTGTTCCTCTCTCTCTCACTCTTTTTCTTCATCTTCTTAAAGCAGTTCCTTTTGCACATCTTGCAATGCTGGTTTGGTACAGGTGTATTCTTTTAGCCTTCTTTTGTCTGGGAAACTCCTTATTTCACGTTCCATTTTAATTGAGAGCCTTGCTGGGTAGAGTGGTCTTGGTCGCAGGCCTTTGTGTTTCATTACTTGGGATAGTTCTTGCCGCTCCCTTCTGGCTTGTAATATTTCTGTGGAGAAATCAGCTGCTAGCCTTGTTGGGGTTCCCTTGTATATTACTTCCTGTTTCTCCTTTGCTGCCTTGAAGATTCTGTCTTTGTCTTTGATATCTGCCATTTTAATTATGCTGTGTCTTGGAGGGAGTCTCTTTGGGTCCTCTTGATTGGGACCCTCTGTGCTTCCTGGACTTGTGTGACTTTTTCTCTCCTCAAATTAGAGAAGTTGTACATCACACTTTTTTCAAACAGGTTTTCTGTCCCTTGATCCTCTTCTTCCCCTTCTGGTATTCCTGTTATATGGACATTGTTACATTTCATGTTGTCCTGCATTTCCCTTAACCCCTCTTTATTCTTTTTGAGCCTTTTTTCATTTTCTTGCTCTTTCTGGGAGTTTTTTGCTACCATGTCCTCCAGCTCGCTGATTCGATATTCTGCTTCATCTAGCCTGCTTTTGATTCCTTCTACTGTGTCCTTCAATTCAGAAATTATATTCTTCATTTCCTCTTGGTTCTTGAAAGTTTCTGTGTCCTTTTTCATGCTGATATGGTTTGCGGTAAGTTCCTTGTAGTTTCCCTGTAGATTTTTGTAATTCTCACTGAGCTCACTGAGTTCATTGAGCTTCTTTATAATCACTGTTTTGAACTGAATATCTGATAATTTAGTTGCCTCTATTTCCTTTAGTAGTCTTTCTGAGGGTTCCTCCTTTCCTTTCGACTGGGGGTGGTTTCTTTGTATTCCCATTATTTCGCTACTAGAGCAAAACCACAAAGCCCAGGAAACAAACCCACAATCACAGAAGTAACACCCCACACCCCCCCCCCCGCAGTCCCACTATCAACAGCAAAGAAACCAGTATTAATAATGGTATAAAGAGATCAAGACTATTATAAGAGAGATATAGACTATAGTATAAAATCTAGTGACTTAATATACCCCAACTCAATGGATAAGAAATAAATGTTAAAAAGCTATGTAGTAAAGAAAATATCACAAATCATGGAGAAGACCACAGTTGATTTTGTCTTGGTAGCCTCTAGTATTTACCACTATTTTTTCTTTCTGGATCCACCTCTGGTGATGTCAGATGTTGTCCCTGTCTGACCTTAGGCAGCCTATTCGAGATTTCCCATGATGTACGGTCTGTGGCTGTCTCCTTCCGTTGTTAATCTGGTCACTCTGCTCTCTGTAGTCAGGCTTAAGTACTGTAGGGCAGGGCAGAAGTCCTCCTGGGGTTGGGGCTAATGTTTCCCCTCAGGCTGCTGCTGCTGGGAGGGGAGTGGTCTGTGTGAGCTTGATGGCTGATGCCTTATGGGGGACAATTCAGCACCAGGATCCTGGGGGCTTACTCTCTCAGTTCTCTCCCCAAAGTCTCCATCACCAGCCTCTCCTGAAGCATTTCTGGTCCACTCTGCCCACCCCCTCCCTTTGCAGGGATCTACTGTCTGTGGCTGCCACTCTGCAACTCAGCAGTCAGGCTTAAGCACCACAGGACCAGGGTAGAGTCCCTCCTGGGGGCAGGAATATTGTTTCCTTTCAGGCTGTCAAAGTTCAGGGGAGTGGTCTGCCTGAGCAAGATGGCTGCTGCCACATGGGGGATAACTCAGCACTGGGTTGCCTGTGGCTACTCTCTCAGTTCTCTCCTCAAAGCCTCCGTCTCCACTCTCTCCTCAGGCATCTACTGCCCACTTTGCCCCTGCTTTTGCCAGAGCCAAGGGTAAGTGGCTGCAAATGAAAATTTATGTGTTGGTCCTTGAAACGGCTCTTTCCATCTCTGGCAGAGAGCGACCCTACTGCTTTTCTCAGCTGGCTGTTATCTCTGTACTTTTTGGGCTCTGGTGCTGTAGACTAGGGATCCCAGCTTATGGTTTAGGCCCCACTCTTCTCAGGGGGATCCAACTGGCTGCTTAAATATCCCTCTGGCACTGCGGCCTGCAGATGCCCAGCCAGCCTTCTCGCATCTCCGCCACACTCCTTACCAGTCATGTTGTGCTGAAGTGATTCTACTGTCTGTCCGAGGTTATAGGCTTCTCTCTCGCTATCGTTCAGTTGTTTGTTCTGGGTGGTTTCTCCAGAATTTAGTTGTAATTCCAGATTGGTCCTGGGAGGAGGTCAGTGTGACTTCCATTCACTCCTCTGCTATCCTGATTCTCTGTCTTCTGTTAAATTTTAATAAGTCATAAGAAAGTTGAACCTTCTTTAACTGTTGTCAAATATAGCTGACTCATTATAATGGATTCTGTCATACTATTTTTCTTCAGTCAGCAAATACTTGTAAGCTTCTTAATTCAGTTACACAAATATTGGCCAAAGCATTTTTATATAGGAAAAGATATATATAATTTTATTATTTTTCCAAATTTTAAACGAAGACCTGTTTTTGTACATTACTGAAGTTGTAATAGATAGTTTGTTGTTTTTTTTTTTTTGACAAACTTATAAAAAAATCTTAAGCTTCTTTGGTGTTCTTTTGAAATGTCAAACTTGATAGGAAGTGAACACAAAAGGGAGAAAAGCCTGTGGCTTTGAAAAAGTTTCAGAGGATATCCGTTTTGTATTTGTGTGGTAGATAATTAACCTCTGGTGCACTGTGCACAAGGGTTTTATACTTACCATTAGACATTGTTTTAAAAGAATGCTACGTTTTACTAAGAGCTGTGTCTCAGGAAGGTGAGTGAAGTGTAAGCTCATAATTAAGCCATACTTAACAGTTTTTTAAAAATACGGGTTAGTGCAATGAAGTAATATGATGCTACATACTGTATTTCTATTACCATGCTTCTATAATGAAAAATATTTTTTGTTGGGTTTTTAAAAGCTCCTCAAGAGTTATATAAAACAACTATGTATTTATTTTTTACCAGCAGAGGAAACATTTTATTTTAATATTTAAAATTATGATTCTGAAAATATAGCTAAGGCTTTAGCCTCTTTCACTCTGACCAATGTTTTGCTAATTTCTTGCCCTTAAGTCCCACAGCCAACTAGTAGCTTCTCAAGTATTTTAGGAGACTTGATTTCACCATTCAGAATTGAAATGATTTTATTTTATTCCAAATACAACTTTGCTTCCAAATATCTGTATTTTTACATTACTTTTTAAGTCATCTAGGATTGAATACTGGGCTTTATTTTCTGTCTTTTTCTCTATAGTTAGGTACAGAGTCTTGTCATTTAAAAACAAACCAAAACTTTATCATGTCTCTTAGATTAATTTTATTATTTTAAAAATTGATTTCATTTATATTTCACTAGATCAGATCATTACCTTCTTACATTTGCCCCATGATTATAGGCTTCTGTTTGGTCTCCCAGCTTTGATACTACTCTCTATTTTATAACTTTATATTTTGGTGCCAAGTTAATCTTCCTAAATGTTTGTTCATGCTATACTTCTGTTTAAGAACTTAAAATGGCTCCCAATTACCATTCAAAAAAATTTAGCCCCTCTGTTTGTGATTATCTACCCCACCTTATCTTTCCAGTCTTACTCTCCCAAAGACTTACTATAGCCAGAGAGTTCTTTCATTTGTGAAACAAACCTTTATCAGTGAACTATAACATGACCTAATGTAGTACATGGAGTCAGACTTGGCTTTAGGTCCTAGCTTTTTCATGTACAAGTTAATGTGTTTGTGTCTCAGTTTCTTGCTTTGTAAATTGAGACAGACCATATTTCTACAAAATTGTTTAAATGTTAAGAATCATTTGCCACCATGGAATGTGAATCCATATTCCTTTGGCTAGCTCCTTGGACATACCTGATATTCTGTACATCGTATATTTTGAAGGAATTGTATTTGCCCCTGTGAGGTGCATAATGATGCAGGAAATAGCCTCTAGCCTCAAAGAATCTTGGAATCTAGTAGAAAAGTAAATCACTGTGTTACACTATGAAATAAACTGTGAAGGTCAATGGAGAGAGTGAGCATATGTAGACAGGAAAAGACTTGCACAAGTGTAGAAATGTAGAAAGATACAGAATTAGTAAAACCTGGAATGAGGCATATTAGGGGGAAATTATGGCCCAGCATTTGCAATGGTAGATGGTTACTAATTTAAGACTAATTTAGTCTTAAAAGTTATAGAGTTTTTAACCTTGTTAAAATAGAAAGCTAGCTTTATTAGTAGATGAGATATTGTACAAAAGTTAACTTAGCAGATAATTCTATGCACTAACTTTTTAAAAGTGTTTTTTTTAATGGAAATGTTCTTGAAATAGAATGCATACTTTGTGTTCTTCAACAGAGGATATTTAATTTTACTTTCTGAGTGAGGGTTAGCATTACGATATTAGTTGTGGGCTGAACTCCCATTTGCCTCTGGAGAATATAGTTTTCTAGTCCTACTGTTTTAGTTTTTGCTACCTTTCCTATCTCTTTCCCTGTGAGTTATTATTTTTCAGTGTTCAGATTTTACCAATCCACAACACCGGATCTAAGTTGTTCTTCTAATCTGGTTAAATCAGTAATGCACTGTCGTACATGGCTTCTATCCTTTGTCCTGGCTTTTGGCACAACTAACTTGACAAAGTTCTTTTCCAGACAGGTTGTCATTGTTTGTTTGTTTGTTTGTTTGTTTCTTTTTTTTTAAGCAGTGCTTTTCAAACTTTAATATTTGTAGGGATTTCCTGGAGATCTTGTTAAAACACAGATTTTTATCAAGTAGGCCTAGGTTGGGGCTTGAGATTCAGGATTTCTAACAAGCTCCCAGATGATTGTGATGGTGCTAGCCTGTGGGCCACTCTTTAGAGTAACCAGTTTCTGGATGACTGTAAAGCCCTTACATTACAGGGCTTTCATATGGAACACTCTGTTAGTTCTTTACACTAACTCCGCAAAGTAGAAGTTATAGGAATGATTTCAATTTTGCATGTGAGAAAAGAGAAACGTAGAATATCTGTCAAGTGTTCCTTTCATTGTACCATATTATTTCTGTTAAATTATTCACACTGTTTTTATTACCACTATAATATCTAGTAAAGCATGTGGGACTGTATAAAAGGCAACAATATACTTAAATAGTAAGTTGATTTTATTCTAAGTGAATAATAATATGCATATTGTTTTATCTTCAGGAGCAAGGTAAATATTTTGCCTAAGAGCTAATTAGTGATAGAAAGGAGAAAATGTACCATTTGTTAACTAGCTCCTTTCTGCAGTGTACTAACACTGTTGGTATAATGTACTCCTCAAGAAGAAAAGATTAAAAGAAAACTTTGCAAAACAGAGCAAACCATATTTTAAAAGGAAGTACTTTTATGCATCTATATTTCATTCATGCAACTCTCAGAAATGAGATTTTTAACATAAGTGATTTTAGAATACATAATTTAGGGTTGATGAAATTAGGTATTTGAATCATCTTTTAAGGGGATTGAAGGGAGGGATGAGAATGAGATGAAATGGAAATCCAGGTCTGTTTCCATAGACTGAAATATTAGAACTGACTTTTCTCTCAGTTTTTAATGAAAAATTCTTATAGAAGGCCTAAAGCCTTCTTTAAGAATAAAAAATGTAAAGCCTGAGAAGTGAAAATAAAGGAAGGCAATATCTTAGAAATAAAATTTTTGGTAGTAACCTTGTGGTCTACTAGTGAACTAATTTAGAATTTAGAATACATTCAAACAATTAAAATAAGGATAGTAACTTAGTTCACAGAAATAATTATCCACTGAAATGTGAATAGATGATTGTTTTTAAGAGATCTAGACTGTAATTTAAAAATAAGTCTGTATCTTCAGAATTATTAAGGATTGACGAAGCATTAGCGGTTTTTTATGTGGTTCATCAGATGTTAAAAAACATACAGAAAACCCAAAGAAACTGAGATAGCTGGTATAAATTAATGCAAGCCTGGTATTAAATAGTCGTGTGAGGTTGAGTTCTTGATCCAGATCTGTTTATGGTTTTAAACAAAATCTTTTTGATGTCTAAACCTTTACTCTAATGCCTTCTTATCTTGAACCCCATGTTTGATCCCTCAGTCTATTCTTTTCTCTAAGCATTTGCCTCCTTCTTGAACACTCTGATGCATGAGTAATTGCTAGAGTTCACTGTAGAGAAGTATTTATGGCTCGTTCATTCATGTCTCCCTTCCTCCTCCTGCATTGTCCATACTATACATTTCCCTTGTTCTTGAATTAGCACAGGAACTAAAAAAGTTCAGGGATGGAAAAAAATACCCAACTCAGAAATCTCTCTTAGTTAGCTCATAGAAACTTGCTTTTGGAAGCAGTACTTGTAAAAGCTATCACTGATGGAATTCTTTAGAATCTTTCCCAGTCATCATACAGACCTAATCAAATGGCTCTTGATTATGCATATATTTCAGTGTAGAAATCATAATAGATAATATTTTTACATTGTGCTGCTATAGGCACTGTTAAAAGTGTTGAAATGTGGTAACTCGTCTACTTAGCACAACCCTGTGAAATATATGTTGATGTTATCACTGTTTCACAGATGAAGAAACTGAGGGACTAAGAAGTTGAGAAAGTTTCCCTTCTTCTCAAAGCTGAGCTGATGACAGAGCCAGATTTTAAACTCAGGCTATCTCATTCCAGAGACTGCTTTTACTAAACTCTGGGCTGCCTCTCAGGGTGTTTATTAGTTTCCTGTTGGGTATATGGACCATTGTGATTATTTTCATAATTGATGTTTTCTCTGTGTTTGTATCCTTCTCTTTGTGTCACTATGCTGTAGCAGAAGGAGCCTGGGCTTTGGAGTCAACAAGTCTCATTTAATCTTCATAGAACATAGCTATTTCTGTTTCACAGATAAGGAAAGCTGAAGTTCAGAGGTGTCATGTAACTTGTTATGGTGCGATTCTGAGCAAGTTATCTCAGGTTTCCTTGTCTATAAAATGGGGATAATAATACTTTACAGACTTGTTGTGAGGAATAAATGAACATTTATGAGAATGTACATTTTAGAAACCTCACATTTGTTAGTTTCCTTCACTTCATCCCCCTTGCCTCTACTGTACAGAGATTTCTTAAGAAAAGAGAACTAAGAATACAGTTAAATGGTATTGGATCTGTTTCTTCTGTCCCTGAGATGTCCCCTCCCCCATTTTCTTAAACAACCCAAGTAAAAAATGGGCAAAGGACCTGAAGAGACACTTATCCAAAGAGGACATACAGATAGCCAATAGACATATGAAAAGATGCTCAATGTCATTAATCATCAGCGAAATGCAAATGAAAACCACAATGAGGTACCATCTCACACCTGTCAAAATGGCTATCTTCAGTAAATCAACAAACAGCAAGTGTGGGCAAGGATGTGGCAAAAGGGGAACCCTTTTGCCCTATTGGTGGGAATGCAGATTGGTGCAGATTGGTGCAGCCACTGTGGAAAGCAATGTGGAGATGCCTCAAAAATTAAAAATGGATGTGCCTTTTGACCCAGCAACCCCACTTCTGGAAATATACCCGAAGGAACCCAAAACACTAATTCAAAAGAACATAAACACCTCCGTGTTTGTTGCAGCATTATTTATAATTGCCAAGATATGAAAGCAGCCCAAGTGCACATCAATAGATGAGTGGATAAAGCAACTATGGGACATTTACACAATGGAATACTACTTGGCCGTAAAAAAAGAAAATATTACCCTTTGCGACGGTATGGATGGACCTAGAGAACATTATACTAAGTGAAATAAACCAGCCAGAAAATGACAAATACCATATGTTTTCACTCATATGTGGAATCTAATGAACAAACTGAGCTAATAAGCAAAACAGAGACAGACTCATAGTTGGAGAATGGATGACAGCTAGTGGACAGGCAGAAAGTTCGGGGTGGAGGGACTGAGCAAAAAGGAGAAAGGACTCATGGACATAGACAACAGTGTGGTGATTGCTTGGGGGAGGGAGGTATAAGGGGACTAAATCATAATGGAAAAAATACGATAAAGATTAAATTTTAAAAAGTGGAAAAAGTCCAGGGAAAAGAAGGTGTCACTGAGCTCCGGCATTATTAAATGTGGGCAGTGTTCTCTGTTCCATTGTAGTTGGAATTTGTTACATTGCTTTAGTTATGAATTGTGTCAGTAATTACCATAGGTCAGTGTTAGTTCATTTTTCAAGTACAGACAAAAAAGAAGATAGCAACTGTAAAAGAATAGCTCAAAAATATTCTCTGTACTTGACATGAGGGAATGGAAGCACGTGTATTCTGATTCAGATGATGTTCTACAATGTCATGATATTAGAGAATTACTGGAATATAATCTTAAAATTTTCAATCTCTAAACTTGTAGTCATTTCCTAATTAATAGTGAGGAAGGGCTGTTGAACCTGGATGTGCAAGAAACACAGAGTAGGAGTATCTTATATCTGTTCTAATTAATGTAGTTCCTGAATTTCTGCAGAAAATAAGAAGCTGTTATTTATTAGTGAGTTTAGTAAAATTTTAGAACCACTCTAGGGCAGTTATTCTTAAGTCATCTAAGTCCACTTACCTTTAATTATAAAATAGAACCAACTTTTTGACATTTATATTTTATAAATGTTTATGACTTGTTTTTAAAACTGAACTGTCACAACCTAGTTTTAAAATGCATGTAAGTGTTGTGTGGTTTTATCAGTTTACTTATTGGTTCTTCATATTTTCCAGTATTGTCAGAAATAACCAAGTATCAAAAGTATTTTTGGTGTCTTCCTGTAAGTGCTAGATTGAGAACATGATAAGGAAATGTAGAATAGGAAACAGCTGGGTTTCTCTTTTAAAAAAATTTTCTATTTTTGCTATTTTAGTGCTTCTTGCCTTCAGTAAATATGAGTATAACATAATTTCTTTTTAATATTTTGATTATATACTCTTTAAGAATTCTTCCAAGGCTAACTTAAATCTGTCTTGCTATATTTAAGTTCTTTTTTCGGGGGAGTTTAATATCTGGTTGATTTTATCTTTATTAAAATTAATAAGCATTTATTATTTTTATTAATATATGGTCATCTTACTTAACCTTCCATGTTTTAAGATAATTTAACTGTCTAATTTTTTTCATTTACTTATTAAGTAATGCCGGCTTTTATAATTTGTTTTGTCATTTCAGTTTTTTCTTTTAAATATTAAAATGAGAAAGGTGAAGAAGTAAAATGACTTACCTGTTACTAATAATTGAGTATTAAACAAAAATGAACATAATCCAGTACCAAACTCTTTGAAATATAAACTATTTTTGGAAAGTACAAACTTTTACGTTATCCGTGTAATAGGCATATTGGACACTTTTAATACTATGTGATTTTAGACCAGGATCCTAACTCACAATGTAAACAGGGTCTTCTGAAAGTAGGCTTTTCTACAGTTCAACTTTAAATGAAGAATATATGGTCTGGGTGGATGGAGATAGGTAAAAATTTCCACGATAGTGCAAAAATGGTATTTCTGACTTTTGTAATTATTTCTTTAGGAACAACTCTATAATATCTTCCACACAAACTATTTATACATGTCCTTTTCTATTTTTTAATGTCCATTTTTTTTCCTTAAGTAACTGAGATTTTATCGAATTACACGTTTCAGTGTAAAGAAGTCTTATGGTCCCACAACACAAAGTATAGCTAATTTTGCCTACCAATTTTGTAACCAGTTACTTTGGTCATCAGCAAAAATTGTATATGGGGCATGTAGGCAAAAAGGTGTAATCTTTAGTGCAGTGTTTTAAGTAATATTTGCTTTTATTTAAACTTCTGCTCCTGCTTTATCCAATACTATAAAATCCTTTTCACTGAGAAGCATAAATTATAGTTCCATGTTAATGTTCTACAATCATGTAATTAAATAAATGTTCTTTATTTTAAAATAAAGAATTATAATAAAGTGATTAATATGTTTTTATACCCTATTAAAATATGAGCTAATGATTTTAGTTGGTTAAATAATTGGAAATTTATCATTTTTTAAGAAAACTAACTTGAAGGTTATGTTCGTAATATAAGGAATTGCGTTGTTTTGATGAAAAAGCTTTATGCATGTTATTTTTTAAGATCAGTAAAAGGACTTATGTAGTGTAGTTTTTCTTTATTGTTTATTCTATTACAATTGTCCCAATTTTCCCCTTTGCCTCCTCCACTCATCCATTAGCCATCCACACTCCGTTGTCCATGTCCATGGATCATTCATACGTGTTCTTTGACTAATCCCTTCCCCTTCTCCTTAATTCCAGTGTTTCCTCCCTCTTCCCCTCTTACAGTTCTCAGACTGTTCCATGTTTCCATGTCTCTGGTTCTATTTTGCTCGCTTGTTTGTTTTCTTCATTAGATTCCAATTATAAGTGAGATCATATGGTGTTTGTCTTTCACCAACTGGCTTATTTCACTTAGCATAATATTCTCCACTTCCATCCATGCTTGTCGCAAAAGGTAGGGATTCCTTCTTTTTATTGCTGCGTAGTATTCCATTGCGTAAATATACCACAGTTTTTTAATCCACTCATCTACTGTTGGGCACTTAGGCTGTTTCCAACACTTGACTGTTGTAAATAGTGCTGCTGTGAACACAGGGGTGCATAAGTTCTTTTGAACTGGTGTTTCAGAATTCTCACAGTATAATCCCAGCAGTGGGATAGCTGGGTTGTAAGGCAGTTCCATTTTTAATTTTTTTGAGGAAATCTCATACTGTTCTCCACAGTGGCTGTACCAGTCTCCATTCCCAACAACAGTGCAGTGGGTTCCCTTTTCTCCACATCCTTGTCAGCACTTATTATTTGTTGATTTATTAACGATAGCCATTCTGACTGGTGTGAGGTAGTGTCTCATTGTGGTTTTAACTGGCATTTCTCTGATGGCTAGTGATGTTGATCACATTTTCATATGTCTATGGACCATCAGTATGTCCTCTTGTAGAAGTGTCTTTTCAGGTCCTTTGCCCATTTTTAACTGGATTGTTTGTCCTCCTGGTGTTGAGTCGTATGAGATCTTTCTGTATTTGGGAGACTAAACCTTTATCCGATGTACCATTGGCAAATACGTTCCCCCATACAGTCAGTTCCCTTTTCATTTTGATGATGGCTCCTTTAGCCTGCAGAAGCTTTTTCATTTGATGTAGTACCATTTGTTTGTTTTATTCATTAATTTCCCTTGCCCTAGGAGATATATTGGCAAAAATCTTGCTACATGGGATAACTGAAATTTTACTGCCTATGTTTCCTCTAGGACTTTTATAGTATCACAACTTATATTCAAGCTTTTATCCATTTTGAATTTATTCTGGTGTATGGTGTAATTTGGTGGTCTAGTTTCTTTTTTTTTTCCTTTGGCATGTACCAGTTCCGTTCTCCCAACACCACTTATTGAAGAGACAATTTTTATTCCATTGTATGCTCATGACCCCTTTATCAAATATTAATTGACCATAGAGACATAGGTTTATTTCTGGGCTCTCATTCTGTTCCATTGGTATGTGTGTCTGTTCTTATGCCAGTACCACACTCTTTTGATTCCAGTTGCCTTGTAGTATAGTTTGATACCGGGTTTTGTGATCCCTCCAACTTTGTTCTTCTGTCTCAGGATTGCTGTGGCTATTTGGGGGTCTCTTGGTTTCCATATAAATTTTTGAAGTATTTGTTCTAGATCTGCAGAATATGCCATTGGTATTTTAATTAGGAATTGTGAATCTGTAGATTTCTTTGGGTAATATTGACAATTTTAATGTTCTTCAATCCATGAACATGGTGTATGCTTCCATTCATTTGTATCTTTCCCAGTTTCTTTCTTCAGTGTTTTATGATTTTCCAAGATCAAGTCTTTTACATCGTTGGTACTTTATTTATTTATTTATTTATTTATTGCTGTAGCAAATGGTATTTTTTTCTTAGTTTCTCTTTGTTATAATTCATTGTTGGTGTGCAAAAATGGCATCAATTTCTGAATATTGACTTTGTATCTCGCTACTTTGCTGAATTCATTTACTAGGTCGAATAAGTTTTTAATGGAGAGTGTAGGGTTTCCTATGTACTTTGTGTTGTCTATGTGAATAATGACAGTTTTACTTCCCCCTTTCCAGTTTGGATGCCTTTTATTTCTTTTTCTCGTCTAGCTGTGGCTTGAACTTCCAATACTATGTTGAATAAGAGTGGTGAAAGTGGACACCCTCGTTTTGTTCCTGATCTTTAGGGAAATGCTTTTAGTTTTTGCCCATTGAGTATGATGTTGGCAGTAGGTTTTTCATATATGACCCTTATTATGTTGAGGTATGCTCCCTCTATTCCCACTTTGCTGTGAGTTGTTATCATAAATGGGTGCTGGATTTTATCAAATTCTTTAGCACCCATTGATATGATAATGAGATTTTTGTCCTTCATTTTGTTTATGTGATGTAATATGTTTATTGATTTGCAAATATTGTACCATCCTTATATCCTTGGGATAAATCCCACTTGATTGTTGGGTATCATCTTTATAATGTATTGCTGGATACAGATTGCCAGTACTTTGTTGAGGATTTTAGCATCTATGTTCACTAGAGATATTGTCCTGTAATTTTCTTTCTTTGTTGTATCTTTATGTGGTTTTACAGTTAGGTAATACTGGCCTCTTAAAAAGAGCTTAGGAGTCTTCCCTCTTCTTGAATTTTTTGGAATAGTTTGAGAAGAATAGGTGTTAGTTCTTTCAATGTTCAGTAAAATTTGCATGTGAAACCATGTGGTCCAGGGCTTTCATGTGCTGGGAGCTGTTTGATTACTGCTTCAGCTTCACTAGTTGTTATCAGTCTGTTCAGGCTTTCCGCTGCTTCTTCATTCAGTTTTGGCATATTGAATGTTTCTAGACATTTACCCATTTTGTCCAAGTTGTCCAATTTCTCTCCGTATAATTGTTCATGTTAATTTCTTCCAGTCCTCCGTATTTCTGTGATATCAGTTGTTACTTCTACTATTTCATTTCTGATTTTATTTATTTGAGTCCCCCAAGTTTTTTTGTTTGTTTGAGTCTGGTTAAAGGTTTGTCAATTTTCTTTATCTTTTCAAAAACCAATTCCTGGAGTCCTTGATCCTTTGGAATTTTTTTTAGTCTCAATATCATTTAATTCTACTCTGATCTTGATTATTTTCTCCCTTCTGCTGTCTCTGGACTTTGTTGTTGTTTCTCTAGATCTTTTAGATATAGGGTTAGATTGTTTATTTGAGAATTTTCTATCTTCTTTAGGTAGACCTGTATTGCTATGAACATCCCTCTCAGGACAGCCTTCTCCGTGTCCCATAGGTTTTGGATTATGTCCATTTTCATTTGTTTCAAGGTATATTTTATTTCTTTCTTGATCTCGTTTTAGCCCATTCATATTTTAATAACATATTATTCAGTCTCTGTGTATTTCAATGTTTTTGAGTTTTTCTTTAAGGTTGGTTTCTAGTTTCAAACTGTTGTGCTCTGAGAAGATGCTTGGTATGATTTCAATTTTCTTGAATTTGTTAGGGCTTGTTTTGTGTCTTCCCATGCAGTCTATCTTTGAAAATGATCCATATGCATTTGAAAAGAATTTAGATTTTACTTCTTTGGGGTGAAGTATTCTGTAAATATCAGTCAAGTCCATTTGATCTAGAGTGTCATTCAATGCCACAATAGCCTTGTTGATTCTTTGTTTGTAAGATCTATCCATGTTGACAGTGTGGTGTTAAAATCCCCTATAATGACTGTACTGCTGTTGATCTCTCTTAAAGTTTTCCAAGATTTTCCTTATATATTAAGTGCTCCTTCGTTGGGCACGTATAAGTTTAGCAAGAGTTGGATTCATCTTGTTGGACTGCTCCCTTAAGTATTAGGTAGTGACTTTCTTTGTCTCTTGCTGTGGCCTTTGTTTTGACGTCTATTTTGTCTGATATAAGTATTGTTACCCCAGCTTTTTTTACATGTCCATTTGTATGGAATATTTTTTTGCCATCTCTTCCCTTCTGGCCTGTGTGGATCTTTTGTTCTGAGGTGGGTCTCTGGTAGACAGCAAATATGCGGGTTGTGTTTTCTGATCCCTTCAGCTACCCTATTTCTTTTGCTTATTCTATTTCTTTTGATTGCAGCACTTGATCCCTTTACATTTAAGGTTATTATTGATAGGTACTTATTAATTTCCATTTTTTACCTATGTACCAGTGTTTGTTTCTTTCTCCCTCTCACTCTCTTCCTTCTTCTTAAAGCAATCTCTTTAGCATCTCTTGCAGTGCTCGTGTGGTGGAAATGTACTCTTTTTGGTCTGGAGAACTCTTTTCTTTGGCTTTCCATTTTAAATGAGGGCCTGGGTAAAATAAACCAGTCAGAGGAAGATATATACCATATGATTTCACTCATATGTGGAATCTAATGTACAAACTGGACTAAGAAGCAAAATAGAGGCAGACTCATAGAGAGTAGGGTGATAGCTAAGGGTGCAGTAGGGGAAGGTTAGGTGCTGTAGGGATTGAGCAGAAAGGAAAAAGGACTCATGGACATGGCCAACAGTGTGTTGATTGTGGTGGCAAGGCGTATACAAAGGGACTAAATGGTAATGGAAACAAATACAATTAAAAAATTAAAGATAATTTTAAAAGAGAAAAAAAAAAGTGATAGCCTTGCGGGGTAAGATAGCCTTGGCTGTAGGTTTTGCTTTTCATTACCCGGAATGTTTCATGCCAGTGCCTTCTGGCTTGTGTTTCTGTTGAGAAATCAGTTGATAGTCTTACTGGAGCTCCCTTGCGTGTTACTTCCTATTTCTCCCTTGCTTAAAATCCCCTTTAAGATTCTCCCTTTGTCTTTAAATTTTGGTATTTTAATTGTGATGTATCTTCAAGTCATGTCTTTAGGTTCATCTTGATTGGGACCCTCTGTGCTTCCTGAACTTGTGTGGGTTTTTCCCTCACCAAGTTAGGGAAGTTTCCTGTCATTTATGTTTCAAACAGCTTTTCTATCCCTTGCTCCTTTTCTTCTCCTTCTGGTATCCCTGTGATGTGAATGTTGTTACGTTTCACATTGTCCCAAAGTTCTCTTAAACTATCGTTGTTCTTTTTGAGTCACTTTTCATTTTGTTGCTGTGACTGAATGTTTTTTTGTACCATGTGGTCCAACTCGCTGATTCAGTCTGCTGCCATATCTAGCCTGCTTTCAATTCCTTCTAATGTATTCTTCATTTCCACATAGTTCTTATTCATAGTTCCTGTGTCCTTTCTCATGCTGATGTAGTTCACACTCAGTTCCTTGTACCTCCCATAAAGTTCTTTATAGTTGTCACTGTGTTCCTTGAGCTCCCTTACAACTTTTACTTTGAACTCTGTATCCAACAAATTGCTTGCCTCAGTTTCATTTAGCACTTTTTGTGGGGATTCCTCCTTTCCTTTTAGTTGGGGGTTGTTTCTTTTTCTCCTTATTTTAGATGACTCTGTTTTTTATTTTTTAAAAAAATGGTAACCTTGCTGGGTAGAGTAGTCTTGCTTGCAGGTCTTTGCTTTTCATCACTTGGAAAAACTTTCTCCCTAAAGTTTCTGCATATTAGATTGGTCTACTTTTACTCTCTGTCTTTGTGGAGTAACCCTTTGTGGTAGGAGTACTGTGGGACTCAGTGGCAGTCTCTCTGTTCTTCTGAGCTGTATGTTATAGGGGTGGCCTTTACGCAGTTTTTTTTTGGCTTTCTTATTATAATTGGGTTTTGGTTATTGTTGGCTTGTTAGTTGGTGGGTTCTGGCCGACAGAGAGTCACTGCCCCCACCACACCTTGTAAGCTGTTATACAAGTGCTGACAGAATAAGACAGAGCAACCCAGAAAACAAAATCCACATCGGTAAAATACCCCCCAACCACAACAGCAATATCAACAACAAATGAACAAATATTAATAGTTAGAAAAAGAATAAAAAGTTATAAGAAAAAATATGAGATGAATAAAAGAAAGAAGAAATGATTTTGAGAGGGCAGAGGGAGGAGAGATAATAAGCACGGGGTAAGAAACAAGGCAAAGAAAGGGAGAAAATGAAATTCATAATGTAAATAAAAAATGGAAGGAAGCAGGCACTATAGAGTAAGAAAAGGGAAGAGTATAATATGAGGTTTGATATAAAAAATAGTGAAACAATAGGAACAGAATTGAAGAAAAACAACAAAAGCAGCCATATTAACAATAAATGAGCAAAGATTAACGGAAGTGGAAAGAGAATGAGAATATTACAAGAAAGGGAAAAAAGAATATGTAGTGTCTGTAGGAAAGAAAAATGGTTTTGAAAGGATAGAGGGAAGATAAATGGTATTAAGTGTGAGGAATAGAGACAAAGTATAGAAAGGGAGAAAATAAGATTTAAAATGAGAATAAGACGGGGAAGTAAGAAAGCAAAATTTAGTAAGGCAAGGGAAGAGTAAAAGATGAGATCTGAAATAATAAAAAAGTTTAAGAAAGTTAAGTAATACGAATAAAATTGGAGAAATTGAAAAATGTTAAGAAGCTATGCGAGAGAAAAAAATATGCAAATACTGCAAAACAACGAGGTGGAATTCGTCTCAGCAGAGTTTGGTGGTTTGCCTGTTGTCTTCTCCTTCTGGATCTGATTGTGGGATGTCAGATAGTGTTCCTGTCTAGCTTTAGGCAGCCTGTTTGAGGCTACCTAAGCGGTCCACAGTCTGTGGCCATCTCCT
>PVJD01009147.1:0-65592 GCA_004026545.1 Mormoops blainvillei | reverse complement strand
ACTCTCCAGTCGCAACCCCAGTTTTGTGCTCAGAAGATGCCAGGACTTATCGCCTGATAAACTACAGCATGCCTTTACCGCCCACCGTCCCTCCCTCCTGTATGCGAAATCTGCAATCTTCGGCATATGTTTGTTACCAGAATGCCACCAGGAGGTCATCAGCTGTCACCGTGAACAAACAAGAAGAAGAAAATGAAAAACAGGCTGCTTCTCAGGGCCCCGGTGCCCCAAACCACAGAGACATACCTGGTGGTTTTCGGTGCACGGCGGCATGGGGTCAGACCACGCACTGGCTCAGGAATGTCACATGAGTCAGTTGAAGTGGGCAGCAGTTATTTAGGTTGATAAAAATACTTTCTTTTTTTTCTTCACGGAAAAAGCAATATACCTTCGCTGGAGAAAAACTAGGAATTAGAACTAGAAATTTTAGATACAACAAACAAAAAGCAAAAGTATGCCTGTCACCCCATCACCTGGGAACAGTCCTTGGGAATGCCATGGGAAGGTTCACCAGAACACACACTTTTCTTTTTTCTTTTACAGAACGAGCTCATTCTGCGCATATGGTTCAGAACCTGCCCTTTTTATGGAACAATATATCGCGAGCGAAAATATCTAATGCTCACTGAGCCTTAGTCTGCGCCATGCCCTGTGCAA
This sequence comes from Mormoops blainvillei, assembly GCA_004026545.1. Classification (NCBI taxonomy): domain Eukaryota; kingdom Metazoa; phylum Chordata; class Mammalia; order Chiroptera; family Mormoopidae; genus Mormoops; species Mormoops blainvillei. Next base: position 64,935 of record PVJD01009147.1, on the reverse strand, counting down.
AACACTTGCGTGCAGGTTCTCGTGTAGTCAGTCCTATGAGGCCGATGGTTTACTGTCCCATTTTACCGACGAGAAAGCCAAGGATCGAGTGCTCTCTTGACCCTAAGAGGTGGTAGGAGACAGGCAGAGCCCTGGCCTGGGAGGCGTGAGGCTGGGCTTCATCTCGCGTTCTCCTTTATTCAGAGACTCGATCTTCCTTCATTTGTGCAATGGCGGGGTTGGGGGTGCAGGCAGGGGGCGCTGGGCCAGCGGGACCCTCTCCACTGGCAAGGGGGCTGCAGACTTCTTCCCCACTCACAGAGGCCACCGCCTCCTCTGAGGCTGACAGTAATCACTAACGCTCGCTGAGCCACGTGCCAACCTGTTCTAAGGGCTTCGTTTAATCCCCCCCCAACCCTAACGGGGTAGGCTATTTCTACCCCTCTTTACAGAGAAGGTCACCGAGGCACAGAGAGCTAAAGTAACTTGCTCCCTATCACTCCATTAATAAGGGACAGGATCAAGATTCAAGCCCAGACTCATCCAGCCCCATGGCCTGTGTTAACTATCACCGGCACCTTTCCGATACTTCCCCACCCGCAGTAGAAACACGGTTCACCCCCTGACTCGGCAAGCACACATGTATCAATTATTAGCTGGAATAAAAATGTCATGAGCTAAAAACATCTGTATTACATGAAAAACTAATATTGCTTCTGCTGGTCCATTAAAAAAAAAAAAATTCCGGCTCTCAAGCCTCCGCATGGGTTGGGACCTGTAGTTTGGAGATCATTGCCTGGCTCTTCCCTCTGCCCCAGGGAAACCTTTTTAAATGGGTTCAAGGTCTTTCTCATTCGGTCTTCGATCTTCAATCTTCGGAAGTGGCTACCACAGGCCCTGTGAGCCCATTTCAGAGGGGAGGGAGCTAAGGACCAGGGAGGGGTAGGACAGGTCCTGCTGGGGTCGCCCAGAGGGCACTGGGATTTGGATGCAGAGACGGCCTGAGGGCAGCCCCAGGCACAGCTGGCCTCCTGTGAAGGGGGCTGCAGTCACCACAGCGCCTTTACTGAGCATCTGCTCTTTGCAGGGTTTCCATACCGTGTAGCACATGATTTAGGTCAGTTCATCGTCGCAGCAACCCAGAGAGTTGGGGAGGGGGGCGGGCAGGAGCCCCCTCTTACAGCTGAAGCAGCTGAGACTCAGAGACTTGTGTCTTGGCCGAAGTCACATAGCCTGTAAGAAGCCAGGTCTGGTTTGGGTCCCTACTGTGTTCACAGGACCAAGCTTAGGGAGCCAAACAGAAACATAACAGGTGCTCAGTAAACGTGTCTGTGTGGGTGACCCAGAGCCTCTCCCTCTGCCATTGCTCTGTGATTCCTCGTTAGCCCCCTTGCTGGGAAGCGCGGGGTCTGGGGCGGGAAGGCTGCAGGGGAGTGCAGGGCTTGCTGGGGATCTGCCAGGGCGAGGGTCCCTGGGGTTGAGTACTCTTTGCTGAGTACTCTCTGCTGAGTTTCGGTTCCAGGTCCCTGCACGCTCACAGCGCCCTGCCCTGTCAGCTGAGAGGGAGGGAGGGAGGGATCCAGACCGCTCCCCTGGGCTGGGGCGGAGGAGCCTGGCCCTGGCCGGCGCCTGTGCTCTGCGGGCCTCTCCCACCCTCTGCCGCTCCCCGCTCCCCGCTCCCCTCTCTCCGGCTGGGCTCTGGGGCCTCCGTGGGGCCAGAGAACTCCAGTCCTACCTCCAGCCTGAATCAGGCTCCCACTCCCGGGCCTCGCTTCCTCAGCTCCAGGCACCTAAATCGTGCACTTTTCCACTGAGCAGGTGCTGGGGGTGAAAGGGCCGAGCCTCAGGTATAACCGGGCTGAGGCCACGCTTCCCCCGGTGGAGGGGAACAGACAGATACAGAGCCTCGCAGCCTCTATTTCTTTCAGGCTGCGCATTGTCCTTGCCCCAGAGGAAAGGTGGAGGGGGCCATGGAACCCGAAAGCTAGTGTCCCTTCCTTGAGCAGAAGGGGGTCTGATACCCCCAGCAGGAAGAAAAGAGCTGACTCAGGAGACTGTTCTGAAACTGGGATGGGAGGAGGGGAAGGAAGAAGGGCTACAAGCCAGGGCAGAGAGCCAACAGCTGGCTTTGACAGGGCGATGCATGGTTTGGAAGGTGCCAAGTGTTCCAGGGGTGTGGCATTTTCACCTCCACCCTCTTCCCTGCCCAGCTGGGCCCCACCCCTTCTAAAGAGCTAGCTCAACGCTCCCTTCCTCCAGGAAGCTTTCCTGGGTTGACCCACCCTACACCGTCAGCGGGCATCACTTTTCATTCTCTGCAAGGAAAGGAGGTGAGACTAAGACCAGGTATGGTATAAACTCAGTCGTGAACTCACACGTAGCAGAAGTGAGCTTATATATCGCAAGAGGCTCTGTTCTTCTTCCAAGCCATAATCAAATGTTGGGTCCCTCTTTGGAAATGGCCCTCAGAACCAGCTTTCAGGTGAAACACAGACACACACACACACACACTCACACTCACACTCACACTCATTATCATTCATTGATCATCCTATCTTGTTTGGGGCTAGGAACAGTAGCTGTTTCCAAAGTGAATTCTGAAGAATGCCCATCAATGAGTACCCATCCATGTGGCTCTCCCACCAGAACAAGGGAGTCTTGTGGTCAAATAGATTTGGGACCAGGGGATTTAGGAGTTATACAATACTAATGCAATTTCTGTACTGCAGTCTTTCTCAGACTCTTTAATACTTAGTACACACTGTGACTCTCCGAACATCTGCATTTTCCCAAATTTACTTGACCTCAGAATTTTTTTTTTTTATAGCGGAGCTTCTCATGAAGCCAGCATGTTACTACTGAGCACCCTTTGGGAAATGCTGGGATGCAGAATATTCTAGAAGAGGACAGACCCAGCTTAGCAATGACTTATAACAACACAACACATGGGCAAGTGCTGTCTCTGAAGGGGCAGTTCATTGCAATAACATAACAATACAACATACAATCAGCCAATCAGAATTTAAAGACGGGCTGTTCCTTCCGAGGCAGAGGCATGGGTAGGCTGGGTGCCTGGACAGTGAACGGGGCAGTGCATGTGGCCGAGTTCCGACTGTGCGTGCCAAGCTCCCTGGACAAGTCCCTTTCCTTGTCTGGCCCCAGCATTCCCACCTGTCAGGTGAGGATGCTGGAGGATGTGATTGCGGGGGTCCCACAGCTTTCGGTCCCACCGCCATTGTTTGGCACGCCCCTCTGCCCCCCGACCAATACCCTCGCTGTTAACCAGTCCCGGTCCTGCTTCCCTCCCTTCTCCACCGATCCCTGCTCACTTTCCTTCTGTGCAAATACGCCCTGAGCTGCAAGAGCTGACTTCTCCTCCTCCATGAGGTCTCAAGCCCCTTCAGGCTGCACCAGCCCTTCTCCCTCTCCCTCTCTCTGATGGTTCCCACGTGCCCAGCCAGAGCCTCTGAACTTCTCCCAGGTTTCTGGAAGGATAACAACAGCTAACACGACATGGCACTGTCTATGTGACAGGCACTGGAGTGACCCTGTGTGCACGTTCATTTATTTAATTCTCACAGCAGCGCTGCTCGTGTTCCCAGCTGACACACGGGGAAAGTGAGTCCAAAGCAGTTAAGTAACCTGCCTACAGACACGAGGCCAGCGTATGTTGCAGCTGGGATACGAACCCGGGGAGGGTGGCTGTAGAGCTGTGCTGTTAGCGGGTGGCCTCCAGCCACGTTTGCACTGGAAACATGACGTGTCTGAGCTGAAGTGCGCTGTGAGTAGGTAACGCACGCTAGGTTTTGAAGTCTTGGAATAAAAAAAAGAATGTAAAACACCACCAGGCAAAAGAAATTTTGCATTGATTACATGGCAAAATGATATTTTAGATGCATTGAGTTAAATAAAATATATTATTGAAATTATTTTGCTTTTTCTCTTTATTTCTCGATGTGGCTACGTCCTAAGTAATATACGTGGCTCGTATTATATTTTGATTGGACAATGCTGTTCCAAAATCTGTGCTCACTCTGCTGAACTGTTTTTTGGGGGTCGGTGAAGTGGTGGGAGTAATGGGGGTGAGAAGAGTGGTGGTGGCAGTAGGGGTGGTGGTAGTGAAGGTGGCGATGGTGACAGTGATGGTGGTGGTGATGGCGGTGGAGGTGTGGCATGAAGATGGTGGTGATGATGGCAGTGGTGCAGGTGGTGATGGTGGTGGTGGTGACGATGGTGGTGGTGGTGACGATGGCAGCGAGGGCCGTGTTGTTGTAGTGGAGGTGGTGGCGGCGGTAGCGGTGGCGATGGTGATGGTGGAGGTGGTGACAGTGATGGTGATGATGTGACGGTGACGGTGGTGATTGTGGCGGTGGTGACGGTGGTGATGGTGGCAGTGGTGTGGGAGCGAATGGCAGTGATAGCGAGGTGGTGATGGGTAAGCCTCCTCCTGTATAGCATCTAATATTTGAAAAGAAACACCTGTTTTTCTTAAAAATACATATTCCTTGTAAAAAATAATGCAAACAATACAGAGAAAGTAAAAAATTGCCCTTGGTTCTTTTATTTCAGAGAGTGCCACTGGTTTGACAAGATGTGCTTTCATACTTTCTGTGAATATGGAAACATGAGGAAGATATAAACTTTAAAAATAGATGGTTTGATAAATATATATATTCTGTTTTGTAACCTGTTTTTTCACCTAGCGATGTATTGTACCTGTGTCTCTCCACCAGCACAGGTGAACTGAATTCGTTCTTTTTGGCAGCCGCACAGGACTGCACGGTGTGGTTCTGCCCAAGTCAGTGAACAAGCCCCCTTCTAGTGTCCGTTTGAGTCGTTTCTAGTTCTTACCATCTTAAGCAGTGATAAAATGAACATCTGCACACTGGTTAGTCTTCCAACTTTTGTGCCAACATTTCGGTAGAACTGATTGGAGAAACAGAGCCGCCTGACTGAGGAGTCTACACATTTACTTTTGGCTGCGGGCTGCGAACGGCCCCCTCAGGAGTGACCCTCCGGAACGCAGTAGGTGGAGTGTCCTACCCCCGTCTCTGCTTCTTCAGCTTTTGTTAGGATGTGCGCCTTAGCCTTTCGACTGTCTTCCCACACTCACCCTGCTGTCCTCCAGTAGTTCTCCTTTTATGCCAGAGTCACCTTTTCAAAATGCAAATCTGATCATGTCACTACTCCCACTCCCCCCGAAACCCTTGTGAAGTCACGCAGCCCATGGGTTAAGAATCCCACCCTCACTCTGAGTGAGTGCACTATGGGATTGTCTCCCTCCTCGAAGGCAAGGGCCGCTCGTGGCGCCCCGGGGCCCAGCACAATGTCTGGTTCCCAGGCACTCGGTAAAAATCTGTTGAATGTTTTGTTTTTTTTCCACGATGTACTTGTTCATAAAATCCTGAGCCGCATGATGTGTTCTTGTTCGGCCCTCCCTGTGACCTTATAGAGGGAGCAGGCCTGGGGTGTCGCGCCCATTTTACGGAGCAGCAAACTGAGGCCAGGGCACGGGCTCAAACGCGGCTCTCCCGATGGCAGCTCTCCCACCAGCACTTCACGCACCTGAGCTCCCCCGGGGCTTCCAGTCTTCCCTGTACTATCTGCAGGAGATTCCGTCTTTATCATTCTTTTTCTTTTGCATTTATTGCTGAACCTTCCATCAGGCCTCTTACGGTTCTGAACATTAAGAGAGTCACAGGCAGTATCAGAGGCGGAAGAGCCTTGCCCGTGGGGCTCAGGTGCCGGGTTTTACACTGTTTGCAGAGAGTGCCCACAATTTGCTCACGGCAGCCCTCCCCCCACTCCCCCCCCCACCCGCACAAAGCGCAGTCGTTCACCCAGGGAACAACTATGCGTTGAGCACCTGCTGTGTGCCGGCCACTGTTCTTGGCGCTGAGGACCCAGCAGGGAGCAAGACAGACTCAGCGCTTGATCTCACATTGCTGACATTGTACAGGGCAATGATAATAAAACCCCCCAATAATTTAAGAACATTATGTTTTATAAAGAAAAAATTTTAAAAAAGGAAAAAGGGATATGGGGGGATTGACCGCGGTGGTGAGAGAGCGCCCCCCTGAGGAGGTGACATCCGAGCTGAGACAGGAATGACGGGAAAAGGGAGCCCCGGGAAGTTTGGGGGAGAGCTTCCGGGGAGAGGAGACAATTAATGTGGAAGGCACCGTGAGCAAGGGCGGCGACAGAGGCTGATGGGGAAGAAGAGCTGGGCAAAAACCAGATCAGGCAGGACCTTGAGGTCTTGGTGAGAAGAGAGGCTTTTGTTCCTAGCGTGATAGGAAGTCAGTGGGAAGTTCTGAGCAGGGAGTCATATGACCTGATTTACATTCTTAAAATACCACCCTGGTGGCCCTGTGCAGATGGACTGCAGAAGGCAAGGGTGGACAGGATAGCAGATAAGCGGTGACTGTGACTCGGGCCAGGCTGGCGGGGGTGGTGAGGAGTGGTCAGGTGTGGAACGCCTTCTGACAGCAGACCCACGGGAGGTGCGGCCAGAGAGGAGGTGGGGCACGAGGGAGGGCAGGGGAATCCAGGATGACTCCTGGGTTTTTGACCTGAGCGCCTTTTCCTGGGCTGGGGAGCTTGGGGAACAAGCAGGGATAGGAGGTGATAATTGGCATTTGATTTGGGGACATGTTAATTTCGAGATTTAGCAAGACATCCGAGTGGCCCAGGAGAGTGATCGGAGGATATATGAATCCAGCCTGGGGTAGGGGCCAGGGGAGGCGCACACTTGGAAATCACTAGCATAGACATGGGACGGGGGAGGTCGCCTGCCTCCTGACCCCCAGCCCAGTGCTCTTCCCGCAGTCCCCCTCTCTGCCAGGCCCTGTATTGCTCCCTTAGCTCTGGAGAGAGCAAGGGGTCCTCCCAGCAGCCGACGAGGTGGGCCTCTGCAGGGGGCGGGGGGGGGGGGGGGGCGGGAATGCAGAGCCCTGCCCCCCCCTTTCCCCCGCCTGCCCTGGCCCTAGCCCCCTTAGCAAACAGCCCCAGGCCTCTAGGCTGCCGTATTTCAGAAAAGCGTTCCAGTTGGGCAAAGCAAATACAGCCAAGCAGAAAGGCAACACCTTGCAAAACAGCACCAGGCCCCCCAAAGGAGATTTTTCTTGGTCTTTTCTTTAACTTTCTCAACTGGCCCGAAGCCAAGAATGTGTCCAGTATTTTTTTCCTTGGTCCCTCCCCACCGCCCACCCCATCCTGGTGTCTGCGATTCCCAGAGTGTTAATCTGCCATCGCAAGAGTGGGAAACCTCAGAAATGGCCCGGAGGTGCACAGCTGCCCCAAGCCCGCCCCTTCCCGCCCACACTTCCAGGGTAACGGTGGGAAACCGTGTGGGCTCCGAGCGGACCGCCTGCGCTGCAGTCCCGGCCTGGCAGCTGTGGGACCTTAGGCAGTCACTTCTCTCTCGCCCCGGTGTCCTAATCTGTAAAATGGGGGTGGGGACAAAACCACCTGACAGGCTTGTCATGAAGAGTGAGCGAGTCAAGATACGCGAAGCTTAGCCTGGTGCCTGGCAAGGAGTAAGTGCGCAACAACTGATAACAGCTCTGATGACTTCCCCGAGAACACAGGCCCCAGCCGGGCACTGCCCTGGCTCCGGTGCCCGCTCCATGGCCTGCTGCGCAACTCCCGGTGCCTCGTTCTCTGGTCGAGAGCAGAGCCACCCCACAGGCGGTGGGTTAGCGGCGGTGCGGCCAGGCGAAGCTCCCGCCCGCGTCCGCGGGGTGCTGTCCCCGGCGTGCTGTCCCCGGTGCTCGGCGGGCGCTGGCTGCTGGGAAAGCAGGCCACTTCCTACCTGGGCTTCCTGACCCCGCAGGCCTCCGACCTCCTCAGCCCAGGCTGAGGGTCACCCCCTGCGGGACCCACCCTGACGACGCCTGAAGTTTCCCCATTACTGCCTCACTTCTTTGGCTCACCATTTTGCCATCGTTCAAATGCAGGTAGCCAAGGAAAAAGTCACCCGTTCGGTCCTCTGTCCCGTCATGTGAAGGTGTTTATCAGCCGTTTCCCTGCGAGGAATAGGGGAAGAGAAAGCTGCCCTCTCCTCATGCCCTTGTTCTGGGCGTAGACCCCCCGGCCCTTCCTGCTGCCCGCGGAGCCTCGGCCTGGCCCAGCGACCCTGTCAGGACCCGGTTCCAGCCACCTCTCTCTGTGCCTGCCCCCGCGGCCCCTTGGCCAGCCCGAACTACTCATCCATGGCTGCGCTTTCAGGCCCCAGTGCCTTTGTCCATTCGAGTCCCATCACCAAAATCACATCCTCTCCCCCACCCTACTCACACCGCTCTTTGCCCCTTTCAGATGGTCTATGTCAGCGATTTTCAATCAGTGCGCTGCACGAATTTTTAAAACATGCAATAACTGACTGTAGTCAGGGGCACTGACCTCTTTTCCCTTAGATTGCCAAACAAAAATATGACAACAGCCAACACAACAATAACCATCCAGTGTGAATGAATCAAAAGTATGCCTATTTTTTTTTCAGATTGGCAAGAAGTATAGTTTTTGGTGTGCTGCTGAAGTTTAGTAATTAATTTATAGGTGCCATGGGATGAAAAAGGTTGAAAATCACTGGTCGGTGTCATCGTTTCTGAGTCTCCCCCCACTCCTGACATTCGAGGCAGAACAATCCTGTCATAGAGAGTGTCCTGCACACTGTAGGGTGGTCAGCCGTGTCCCTGGCTTCCGTAAGCCAGCTACCCCTCTTTGGTAGTGACAGCCAAAACTGCCCCCCAGGGTGGGGCAGAGCTGAGAACCACTGGTGTGTAACACATGGCGCAGCATTTGGACTTGGCTGGATCTCGGAATTCACACCTGGCTCTGCTCCGCACAACCGGGAGGCTGCGCCGGAACCACTTGAGCCTCTGTTTGCGTGGCTACAAAGCGGTCACAATAAGCCTGTCTCACAGATGAATTTGTACAATAACTGGTGCTTGAAAATTTGAAGTTAAACTTCAAAGGACAGCAATCACCTGACTCCAACCAAATTCTTCCTCCCAGTTTCCTCATTTCAGGAAATGACACCTGTCCCTCCTCCCAGTTCGGTCAGGCCCCAAACACCGGGGCCTCCTTTGGTTTCAACACGCCACATCTGTCCATCAGCAAATACTTTTGATGCTTCCAAAACAGCCCCCAGCCCAGCCCTTCTCCCTGCTTCCGCTTCTCTCACCCCAAGTCTCCCCTGTGGACGTTCATGGCAGCCTCCTTCCCCACTGGCCTCCAGACCCCACTTGCCCATCTAAGCTACACAGCAGCCAGAGGGGTCTTCTGACAATGAACTTGAAGCAGCCGCAAACTCTGTTAGTTGGGCCTCTACAGCTTTGCAGCTCTGGTCCTGCCAGCCCCTCCCCTCGCCCAGCGCCATCCTCCCTGAACTTTTTGCATTTCTCGGACAGAATCATGGCCACGCCGAGCTCACAGGCTTGATACTGACAGAGGCCCCACCTGGCACATGGGGCCTCGGTGCTCGCCTGGCCGGTGCCTCCACGCCAGTCACAGTGCTGTCCTTCGGGTAGGGGGGCTTGCCTGATTCCCCGGCTACAACACCCTCCCCCACCCGAGTTTCTCTTGTCCCTTTATCCCACTTTATTTTCTTCACGGCCTTTATCATGATCAGAAAATATGCTCTTTATGTATTCACAACGTTGCCTGTTAACAGTCTTCCCCAACCAGGTCGTCAGCCTCTTGGGGGAGGGGCCCTGCTCTGACCGCTGTTGCGGTCTCAGGCCCAACAGCAGCGGGCTTCGCATGCGCGCTCGATGAACATGTGGGTGCAGTTGGAAAGTGCTGTCCATCTTCAAAGTGCAGCTCAAGATGCCACCTGCTCTCACCCACCCCCCACCGCCCGTCCCCTGTATCTCTCTCCTCTGCACCTCTAAATTATCTCTACTTTTCCCTTGGCGGAGTCACTTGGCCCTGTTACTTCGTTCTTTAAGGAGCATGGCCCATTTTCCCAGACCTGCAGTGAGCTCTTGGTGGCCAGGGACCAGGGCTCGCTTATTTCTGTATCCCCCACAGAGCACGGTACAAAGAAGGTTCTGAATAACTACAGATGGGGACAGTGGGTGCCCGGGAAGGAATGAGAAGGGCCCTGTGATTTGCTCATTGTCTCAGGGGCTTGGCAGACAAATTTCATCTCTCCAGCTGCAGCAGATTAAAGATGGCTGCAGATTTTTTGGCATTCCCCCCCAAAGAGAGGCCAGGTCTAAGTCCCCTTGCCTTGAATCTGTTGCACCTGTGACTGCTTTGACCAACAGAATCCAGCAGAAGTGATGCCCACCTGGGTCCTGGCTCAGGTCTGGAGAGACCGCAGTTTCTACTCACTGTCACGTGGACCCTTGAGCTGCCACGGGGACGGGCCTCGCTACCTTGGCTGGTGAAATCACACACAGAGGCCCCAAGACCGCGTGGACAGGGCGAGCAGCCCAGCTGAGCCCAGCCTCACAGTGGTCTTCACCGTGCCACCAGGAACGTGGGTGAAGCTGATGGGCTCTTCAGAGGAGCCTCGCTGTCGTCTGAATCAAGCAACCTGAGTGACGCCATGTGGAACTGACTGATCGCCCTGCCGACCTGTGCCTGAATTCCTAACCCGTGAACTCGCAAGATGCAATAGAATTCTTGTTTCAAACCACCAACTTGGTAAGAGGGTATTGGGACGCATGCCAGTTCAGTCCACTGGAGGTGGCTGCCTCGGGCTCTGCCTCGGGCAGGAGTCCGAAGCTGGGCCGGGCTGGGCTGCGCTGGCATGGAAGGGCTCTGTGGTCTATTCGTGATGTCGCCGCAGGTCCAAAAGGGAAGACGGGAGTTACCTGTGTTGCACTTTTCATATTGCTGGTGAATTATACGTTGACTACAGTAAGACTTGATTTCATTGCATCCTGACAGGTACAGCTGATCATCCCCATTGCAGAAATGAGGAGGCTGAGGAACGGAGAGGTGATATAGCCTGCCCAAGGTGACTCAGCGAACAGGGGGCAGCGTGGGCTCTGTGGCTCCAAAGGGCGCATTTTCCCCATTAAACAAGGCAAGAATGTTTTCAGCACAGGGTTTCAAACCTCTCCTCTGTTCTGATTGATGGCTCACCCCTCATCCTACCTGCTGTTTGCCGGCCCTCAGTCCTCACAGCCAGGCCTGGCTTTACTCTGCGGCTGGGGACAGCTGGCACTAACCCAGCGTCACCAGGGCCCCAAAACTGCTGGGCTTCCCCTTCTGTCATGGGAGGCTGGAGCTTAGGTATCTCTCAAGGGTGGAACCCCGTACGTTTGTAAAGAGCTTAATGAAATTACGCGTTTCACAGCTTCAAGAGGCAGACAAAGTCAAGTGCTCTGTGCGAGGTTTTAGAGAGCAGTTACACAAAACTTTCTTGGGGGAGTTGGAAAGCCTGGGTTTGGGGGGAGGGAGGAGGGGGGCAGGGAAGGGAGAGAGGGAGGAAGGGGGAGGTTAGAGCTCAGGCCCAGCTCCACCCCATCCTGGAGGTGTGATCTTGAACAAGTGACTTCATCATTCTGACTCAGTTTTTTCATCTGTCAAGTGGGGATTATTAGACTTACCTTGCATGGTTATTTTGAAGTTAAAAGGATTTAATGTAACTGAATTCCTAGAACAATGCTTGGCACACATTGGTGCTTATTAAATATTTCTTGATGAAAGAATGAATGAAAAGCTGGAGAACTCTTTACCATGGTGAGGTGTGTACTCTGGTCTGCGTCGCATGCTGGCTGGCTGGCCCTCCGTACCCACTGTGCCTGGCACTACAGCAAGCACCTAATACATGTTTGCCAAAATAATTCTTCTGAGTCCAACCTACGAAAGTCGTTCCTTGTCACAATGAAAAAAATCACACGATACATTCCGAAGCGGACAGAATTTGTTCAGGTGATGACAGCACCTGTGCTCTTCAGACCCCATATCAGGCAGCCTCATCTGTGAACCAGGAAGTAAACAGAACAGACCTCTGAACACACGAAACCAACGGAATAAAGTTCATGCACCGATACCTATGGCTTTTCTCCTAGAGGCACCCCTGGTCCTCATTTTTAACCTAGTAACTCTTGGTTTGCAAGCAAATCCGACAAGGACTGTCCGATGGCTTTGAAGCCCCCCTCAGACTGGAAGAAGCAAGCCGGGGATGAAGAGGAAGGAGTGTGCCAGGCCATCTCCGCCCGTCTTAGGGTTAGAGGGAGCCGGTTCTCCCCGAAAAGGGGTTGCCTGCCTGGAGCTGATCCCCTGGGCAGGTCCAGGGCCAGGGAGACAGGACTTCGGAAGGCAGGCCTTCAGCAGGGGATTAGGCCTCTGCCTCCCTCTGGGCCTCGCTCGCTGTGACTGGACCTGGAGGAGTCCAGGGTTCCAGGTGGAGAGGAGCCTCTTGCACACAGAGGTGGACAGGAAGCTGGACATTTGCTGAGAGTGGTGAACCCAAAGCTGAGGGGGGTGGCATGTGACACAGAGAATGCAGCTGCGTGACGTCCTCTGTGCTTATTTCCCCCTAATCCCCCCGGCTTTAGTAGCATCTTGTTTATAGGGTCTCGGCTGTGCTGTGGGGACTGAAGGCGAGAACTCCAAGGCCGGGCTCGAAGCAGATCGTCGAGGGAGAGTGTGTTTCCCTCCCCAGGACAGCAGGGACCAGGGCTAGGGAGACTCTACAACGAAAGGACTTGGAGCCACTCTGCTCCGCTGCCAGCCTGAAAGGCTGTGCGTTTCAGTCAACAGATTCCTTCTAAGACACCGCCCTGCCCAAGGTTAGGCACTGATGCAGGTCTCGAATTGGGGGCACCTGGGAGGAGTCTGAAACCATCTCACCGGCACCCGCAAGGACGGCTCCATAAACATGACACAGCCCTGAGTGGACACTTTTAACTGTTCAGTGGGTAAGGTGACCACAGACCCTAGATCTTCAGGGCAGCTGCTTTTAACTAGTCGGGTGTTTTATTTCAAACTGTTAAATCATAAAAGTTTTAAAACATAGTAAGCATTACTATTTAAAACATAGTAAGAATTAATTCATTCAATATGTATTTGTGGAGCACCTATGTGTGAACGGTGCAATACCAGGCACAGCACCGAGCAGAGCAGACAGAAACCCCCGCCCGCACACGGGTGGTGCTGGTGGGAGAAACGGACAACAAAGAGCAAGGACATAAAATGGAAGACATGTCACCTGGCAATAAGTGTCAAGGGGAAAAATAAAGTGGAGGCGAGTAACGCATCGTTACTTTCTGATGGTGTTCGTATGTTTGCCTATTCATACAATGAGTAGAGATTTCTTTTAGAATGAGTAAAAAAGCTAACTATATTTTAGTTTTTAAAATGTATATTAATTTGCTGAGTTTTGCATTTTCCTCCAATATTTTAAGCCAATTCTTAAACACATCACAAAATTCAATTTGTAGTTTGAAAGGCTTTTCATGCAGGTAAAAAATACCTGAAGTCTTTTATGGAATGAAGTGGGTAAAAAGTAACTGTATTAAAAATACAAAGTAGAATACATTTATAAAGCGACAAGCCTGTTTTCCTCCAATCTGATTATTGGGGATGTTCCCGGAGTGTAAGGAACACTGGACAGGGTGCAGACGCTTGCGAGAAGCCAAGGCACTGCTTTGAACCTCGCTGCCAGGCTCTACTGCCCATCTCCACTGTCAGCGCGGGCAGGTTTCTTCACCTAAGGCTCCGTTTTCTCATGTATAATTATGCCAATGTTAATGCAGGAAACAGAAGCCATTCAAGGTATTTAAACAAGAGGGCTTTAACTTAGGGAACTAGGGGCTTATAGAATATTGGAAAGGCTGAAAGAGAAAGCTCTAGGCTGAGCTTCTGGGAACTGTGTCCAGAATTGACCCACCACGGGAGCTATAACCTCTGTGGTCATGTTCAAGGAACATGTCCTTTACTGTCAATCACAGGACTGGAAGGCAGATTTCAAAGCCACCATTGCAACTGCCTCCTTTCACCTATGTGTAAGAGGGGCACTGAAATCTGCAGCAGAAAAACCTCATATTTCCCCAAACTTTACTGGCCAGCAGAAACAACTAAAAGAAGAGGAAAAGGGGGCCCTGCCTCTCTTCCACCTACAAACATTACACTATCTAATTGGTAGACACTAATTCGTAGCCAGAACCCTAGCTGCAAGGGAGTCTGGAAAATGTAGTTTTTAGCTTTCCAACCTACTGACAAAAGCTGAGATAGTCTGAGTCCTCTGAGAAGCAGATGTCAAGCAAGGGTTAAAGAGGAAGGGAAATGCCTGAGTGAGAGAAAATTGGTAGGGAACTGAGTAAGGCTAGGAGAGCTGTCAGATTGCAAAGCAAGTTGACTCTAAGTAAAGGAGCGATGGAGAGAAGGTTGGGCAGAACATCTGAGGAAGTTTCAGCAAAGCCATCTGAGAATCCTTGAACCAAAGTTGTTCGACAGAGGAGTCCTTGTCTTTAAGGAAGGAGTGTGTGTTATTTTAGCCCTGTTACGGTCAGTCACTGATGGAAACATCCATGGGGATGGACTGGCTGCTGGGGACCCTTGGGCAATAACACTCCCTGTAGCAGGGAGCTTCTTGACTTGTTCTCACAGCTACCCCAGAGGGTGGGATGGAGGTCGAGCAGGTCAATCCACAGAACCTGTCCTGATAACAATACCTCTTTCCTAGGGGGATCTGAGGATTAATTGAGATAACACAAGTAAAATACTTAAAACAGCGCCTGCCATAGAGTAAGTGCTCAGCAAATGTTAGGAGCAGTTTGGAGACTGAAAAACAAGGAGACCCCTTCAAGGCCCTCTGCACCCTCTGTGGGAGAGCAGGTCGAGTGCCCTGGAAACAGATAATTACAGGATGATGTGCCACCGGCATGGAGGGTATACACTGGCCACGCATCCTCATCGATAGGGAAGCCTGTCACCATACAGACTCCAGGCCCCACCCTGGAAGTTCTGATTCTGTTAGTGGGAGGTGGGGCCTGGATGTACACAGATTTAACATGAGGCCTGGGGCTCTGAGACCCAGCCAGGCTTGGGACCATTGCTGTAGGTGTCAGAGGAAGGAATGCTTAGCTGGTTAGAGGGTGGGGAAGGGAAGGAAGAAAGACTTTGAAAAAGAGATAGAGCCTGAACAGGGTCTTGAAGGATGTATAGGAGTTGAAAGTGAAGATGCAGAGGACACCCCACGTGGAGGGAACAGTGCATGTCAAGGCAAACCGACTCTAACCCTGTGGTGATCGCGGCTGATCTGAGAGATACAAGAAAACTTTTCTTAAGGAGCGCAGGGAAACCACAAGGATCTTGGTGTAGTCAGGGTCAAGGATCTTTTTTTCTTTTATTGAACATTAACTAGTGGCCAGGCTCAGTGCTAACAATTTAACGTGCTTTACATCACTGAGTCCTCACAACAACCTTGTGAGGTCAGTGTTATCATCACTCCCAGTTGCAGATGAGGCAACTGAGGCTCAGAAAGGCTGACTGACTTCCCCCAACTCATGCAACTATTTTAAGATGAAGTTAAGGTTGGAATCTATTTGCATCCAAAGCCCATGCTGTTGACGTTGCTGGGAGAAGAGGTTGAAGGGGCAGGATAGGGATCTCTAAAGGACCTATGTGCATGTAGAGTGTGGCATCAAGGAACACAGGCTTTGGTGTCGTGGGAAATGGGCTCAAACCTGCCACTACTGACTCTATGGCTTTGGGCAAGTTAATTAGCCTTTCTATGCCCGGCTTCCTTTGTAAAATGAGGTAATAATGCCCACCTCATGGTAGGTCATGTGGTTAAGTGAGTTACAATATGTAAAGCACCTAGCGCAGTGCCTGGTGCACAGTAAACACACAGTAATCAGAAACTATTATTTCTCATGCAAATGCGTTGGGACTTCAACTTGCAGAGAAAGTAGAACCAAGAGGGTTTTCAGCTGGAAGATTGCAAATACCTCTACGAGGTCTATTAGGGAGCAAAGCTCCAAGTTAAAGGAATGCCAGTCAAACGGCGAGCTTTCAGGCCCTAGCCAGTGGCGCAGAAGGCTTTCGGGAGAGGTGTGGATCGCGGAGGCAGCTGGCTTTGAGGGTATTCTGCAAGTCTCGCCGCGGGATCAGACACCCACTGCTGGTTCATGAGTGCGCAGCTTAGGTTACTTTGGAAAATCTTGGGCGGGGCTTCCTGGCTGATCTGGCGGAGAAGGCCACTGTGTCCACTGCTATAATGTTAAGGCCAAAACTTTATAAAGACGCAGTTCCCTGGGGGGTGGGGGTAGGGGGCAGAAGAGGGTAGGGGGGATAAATGGTGATGGAAGGAGACCCGGGGCGGTGAACACAATACGATATACAGATGGTGTAATATAGAATTGTACACCTAAAACCTACATAATTTTATTAACCAATATTATCCCGATAAATTCAGTAAAGACCAAAGACCCAGTTCCCCAAATATTACGACAAACGCCAGAATGTGGCGTGTGCACATTCCGTGGGTGGTGGAATAATTGGGGTCTCCTCCTCGCCCCCCTGTGGATTTACGGGTTTTCCACCTGTGTATGCTTTGACTTCTGCTTTTTGAGAAAGCAAAAGAAATGATATTTAAAAGGAAAAAAACCAGTCCCCCCGCCCCCGGGAGGCTGACTCACGCCTCCCAGAGCAGCCCAGTGAGGAGGGCTGTGCGTCACCCCAGGAACAGGCTGGTCCGACCACCCGGGGCTGGCAACCCCTTCGTCCTGATCTGCAAGCCCACAGGTGGCTTGTGTGTCCTTAGGGCAGCAGTCTTTCCACTCTTAAAAAATCAGTAAGTGTTTTGGTGGGTTAGAGCTATTGCTAATGTTCATTTTAGCAATTTTAACCTGGTAACATCTAGGACATTGTTGTTTGTCACAACTGGGGCGTGGGAGGCGCTGCTGGCATCTACTGGGTAGAGGGGAGCAAAGCTGCCCACACCCCACACGGCCCAGGACAGTCCCACAACAGAGAATTCCTGGCTCCCAACGCCGACAGCGTCAAGGCGAGAAACCCTGGTTTAAGCTGAGGAGAGTAAACTCGTTACATGCCGACATGTAAATATATTTTATAAAAAATAGCGGTATTTTCCAAATTTAAAAAAAATGAGAAGAGTGGCACCATTTTCGACTTTTACAGGCTCTTCGATGTCTGGTTTCATGGAAGAGAGCTAGACCCCTATGTCTGCCTTTTCATTCGGTCCTTGCAATATCACATGTCACGGAGCTTCTGGAAAACTCCAGAGAATGAGTTTTGTCAGAGAATGAAAGTAAAAATGACAAGTAACATCTCCATACGATTATGAAAACAATTTTGACCTTATGGATGCCCTTAAAGTGTCTCTGGGACCCCAAGGACCCCCCCGCACCAGACCTGCTTTCGGGAACTCCTGCTGTAGGAAGACACTATTTCCAGAAGCCGCCATTGTGTTTTGGGTGTGGACACATTGGGTCCTGCTGTCCCAGGGGAGAGCAGCGCGGGGAGAAACTTGTGAAATGCTAAATGTGTGTTCGTGCCCTGCGCCCAGCCCCCTTCTCCTCACTGCAGATGTCTGTCAGCTGCTAGACAATCATGGTAATTTCTAATGACAGATCTCACGTTTCACCCGTTTCACCTGGGGTGAGAAAACAACAGGCCAGACAAGTGGGAATAAAAGGAAAGAGGAGAAAGGGTGGGAGAGGGGGGCTTCCCTGGCAGCTCTGGGAGGGAGGAAGGGGTGCTCCTGGCTGCTGTGGGGTCCCAGCGGGGTGTGGGTGGGTGTGTGTGTGGAGGGCCCACGCCTCAGCCTTGCCCATGGGCCCGCCCTGGGAGCAACAGCAATGGGGGAGGCCCGCCTTGTCTCTGAGTCACCCGCCTGAGTTTCACAGGACGTGATAGGCTGATTTTTGGCAGGGAGAGAGGGCACCTCAGCCTTGGAGGCCCAGGAGGAATGAGCCAGCCTGGGGCGGGTGTCTCCCCTTCTCTTAGAAGGAGCCATGATTCCAGGTCAGGAAGCCAGCCACTCAGGAGACCAGGCTGCTTGGGTCCCGCTCTGGGCCACACCCTTCGTGGTCCCCTGGCCCCTGAGGGGGTGGAGGATTCCTGCTGCCACTGTATGGGGGCTGAGGAAATGGGAGCGCGGAGGGCATTTATGGAGTGCTTGCTGTGTGCAGCGGGCTCTGAACTAATTCCTTGCAGTGCGTGTTGCATGAAACCCTCACAGTAACCTGCACTGTGGGAACTGTTGTTATTCCCCATTTTATCCATGACAACGAGGCCTGAGGAGGAAATAACTTGTCCACAGTCCAAGCCCAGGAGACTGGGGCTGGGACTGGATCTAGGTTTGTCTGGGCTCGTAACCTCTCCCCTAAAAGTTGTGCTAAGAGTCAGGCATTTACTAATGTACCAGACCGTGGAGGGGGCCACTCTGAATCCATGCTAGATGCTCAAGATACAGACGAATAAAACATGCTCCCTTCTTCCCAGCTCTCAGTGTGCTTGGCAGGGTGGTTCAAGGGGAGTATAGGTTGAGCAAGTAAACAGCCAATGACAATTGATTGTGCAGGTGCTGTGGTGGGGTGAGCAAGATGTGAGGAAGCCAGAGGAGGCCCTTGACTCAGACTGGGGAGAGGGTAGGCAAGGAAGGCTTCCTGGAAGAGGTGGTACATAAGATAGCGACAACTCGGGGTGCTCCAAGCAAGGAGGAGGTTGAGCATCCCAGCTGGAGGAATAGCATATTAGGGACGCACACCCAGTGGCCCTCCTCTCTCTTTTGACTACTTGTAGTGCAAGAGGAGTTCCAGGATTTCTCTTGCAAGCCCCATCCCCCATTTATATTCTATTTCTGGAGTGAGAATCAGAAGGGATGCTATCTGGGGGAGTAATAGCAGCCCCTCCTCTACACCGAAGCTGGGGCCAGTGGTGGCAAACAGGGTTTCAGGGTGGCCTTCGGGCCCAAGGGGACAGGAGGTCAAGGGCTTTTAGAAATAGATATTTTCACACTGAGCACTCTTTTTATGTCAGGCACTAATGGAGGCGCTGGACATAAAATATCTCATTGGAATTCTACAATCCTGTGAGATTTGGGATGAATTTGTTTCACGTGAGAATCCTCTCGCTGAAGACTTTACATAATTCCAAACTCACATGGTACAAGACCCATCCTGACAAAGGCCTCTCGTGTTTTTGGTTACCCACCAAAGTGGTACAATTGTGCGGCTATGGCGTGAAGATGTCGCAATTCGCTTGCTTGGCCTACTGTGAATTATGTGGGTTTTGATAAATTTCTCATTTAGGGAAGGAAAATGTATACTCTTTCATATTTTGTGTGGCGCTTTATTAATATGTCTGTTATTGCATGACCTCCTTCTGGGTGCTATTACTATACCATTTTGCAGATGAGGGAACTGAGGCTTGGAGAGGTTAAGGAACCAGCCTGGGGTAAGTGGTGGATCTGGAATTGGAGCTCCGGCAGCCTGATGTCAGAGCCCAGCCTTTCCGTCTTCACCCTGTTTCTCTTGTGCTAGAAACAGCCCTGAGTCTGGGAACCTCCCTCCCTTCAGTCTGCCTGAGCCTAACGCTTGGATGGTTCTTTCAACCCTTTCTCTCCCCCAAGGAAGCAGAGACGTGGGAGAGGGAGTGAAGTGTCCGGAGTGTGTGTTTAAGATTTTCCCAAGTGACTCAGAGGCCGGGCCCCGAAAGATAGTCAGCCCTAGCATGTCTGGGCAAGCCCCCGTCTCGGTCCCCCCCCTTTCCCCAAGCAAGGCGATGAGTGTGACGCCACTTGGGGAGAGAGGCCGTGAGGGGGCTACCAGTGTGGGGTGCAAAAAGAGATCTTAAAACTGATCAACAGGAGGGAAGTGATTTCTCAGTGCTTCGAAATAACATCTCTCTATTCCAAAACTAACAAAGAAAACTTAGGAATTCCTGATAAGACCAAAGAAGAAAGTATAAAAACCCACAGTCCCATCCCTCCTGCATGAACTGTTAGCTTTTTGGGTGTGGTTCCTTCCAGTCTAATTATCTACATACATATTTATAATTATAAAAATAAGTGTATTCATAATAACATTTTATTATTTATATTTATAGTAAGTGAATTCATAATGTTATATTATTGCCAAAATAATGCATATTCACTGTAGAAAATTTGGACAGTAGAAATGAACAAAAGAAGAAAACAAAAAATGATAATCTTGGGTCGTGTGACTTTCTAGGTTTTTCATATTTCTTTTGTGAATTGTGTTATAATGACTATATTAATATAAACCACTGTGCTCCCACCTGGTAGGATTTTCAGCACATAGCTGGGCTTATGGAAATCATTTCACCAAACAGAATTTAAAAATAAAACACAGCTTCGGGTTTTAACTTCTTTTAGGTCACAGACCCTCTGAGGATCTGGTAAGAGCGACGGGCACAACGATGAGCATGGAAATGGCGTCCTGAAAAGTCGGGGGCGCCAGAGGCTCTCCGAAGCCCCTGCACAGGAGCCGGGGGCCCCCGTTTACAAATCCCCCAGTTGCTGGTGACTTCTCAAGTGACGGGCTTTCGGCTCCGCCTGGCAGAGAGGAAAGTCACACTCGGCCTCTCGCTGCACTTATCAGTCTCTCTTTCACCCAAATATTTGTGTGTGTGTCGGCGCGGGGAGGTGGGGGGCTTTTCAGTTTAGTTGGCAGTTTAGGAGAGGGTTTCTACTGGTTTAGTATTTCATTTCTGGGGGGAAAAAATCATTATTGTTCTGAATCTCTTTTGTTTTTAAATATTAATTTTTAAAAATTCTGATGTAATTTCAAACTTACAGAAAAGTACGAGGAATAGTACAAGGAATGCCTACGCACACTGTTTTGTCTTGTTAATTACAAAAAATTTACTCTATGCTGGTCACAAGCTGTCAAGCAGTGCGGAAGCGCGTGCAGGAAAAGTTAACAGGCTGCCATTTCTCCGTCCAACACAGCGAACGTTAAGCTTCTCTAAGGCCCTGTGAACGCAAGTACATGCCTATGTTATTTACATGAACACGGTCCTTCGGCCTTAAAAAAAAAAAAGACCCTTACTTTACATATACCGAATAGTTTCAATGTCTGAGATTTATGTTTTCTGTTCATCGAAAGGCATGAATGCTAATACCCAGGGCTGGCTTAATGACTTCCAACCATCACGGGGAAGATGTTCAGGGAAACAGGAGGGTAAAGGAAAATGTAAACGGAGGATCAAGGCGATTATTGGGCAACCTCCACAGAGGGCGGGCGGGGACCTCATGGCCGCTCAGAGCGCAGCTCTCTGCAATTTGCTTCTTTCACTAATGTTCTTTCTGACGTGGGTCTAGGGTCATGTCAGCTTCATTCCGGTTAATAACGTCATACCTTTCCATTCTGTTATTGGGTGGTACTGTTTTCAGCCCTTTCCCTATAGGGAGACATTAGGGTTGTTTCCAATTTGTTGCAGTGGATGTTGCAGACAAGGTTGCAAAATCATCTTAATGTGTCTTTAACCGGGATGCACGCAGATCGTTTAATACCTTTGTGTAAGTCAGCAAAAGATGTCCGTCTAGGTAGACATGAACCTGGAGGCAGTTGGCTTGGCAAGTGGAGTTTTCCCAGGCTGGGTGGAGGCTGGGTTCTGGCCCTGCACGCCCTTCAGCCCAGGGTCCTTGCACAGTGAACAACTAGCACATCTGTTTGTGGTGGTCTCACCTTACACACCATATTTCTTCCCCTGTAGGACAGACTCCTAACGGTGAGACTGCTAGAATAAAGGGTATGCATGGATTTTCAACTGTAAAAGATTCTGTTAGATTCGTGTGTTTGTTTACAAAATTGGTATTATGTACTTGCTCTTTTGTAAGGTGGTTTTTCGGAGTAATGTATTTCAGTCCCAACATATTTTGACTGTTTTTCCTGTCAGTACCAACTCTATTTTGGTACCTTTAATCTTTTAAAAAGAGCTTTTGAGGTATAATTGACATACAATAAGCTAGACTTATTTAAAACGCACAATTTCATAATTTTTGACATATATATACAATGAAACCATCACCAAAACAGGAACATATCCATCGCCTCCAAAAGCCCCTTTGAAATCCCTCCCTCCTACTCCTTGCTGCCCTCACACCCCAAATCCCCATGCAACCACTGATGTGCTTTCTGTCACTGTAGATTAGATTAGTTTATATTCCCTAAAAATCTAAAAAAAAAAGTCACAGTATGTAGACTCTCTTGTCTGGCTTCCACTCAACACCACTATTTTGAGGTTCCTCCATGTCATTTCATGTATCAATAGAACATTCATTCGTACTGCTAAGTAGTGCTCCCTTGTATGTACACACCACAATGTTTTTATTCATTCACTTGGACATTTGGGTTATTTCCAGTTTGGGACTATGACAAACAAAGCTGCTATGAACATTTCTGTACAAGACTTTGTGTGGACATAGGCTTTCATTTCTCTTGAGTGAAAATCTAGTTATAAAATGGCTAGATGATACAACTGATATATATTCAGCTTTTTAAGAAAATGCTAAACTGGTTTCCAGAGTGGTTGCACTTTTTTAGACACCCAGCAACAGTGAGTGAGAATTCCAGTTATCCTACATCTTCACCAACACTTGATATCGTTGGTCTTTTTAATTTTCACAATTTTATGCTGAACATCTTTTCTTGTGCTTACTTTTCATCTGTGCATTTTATAGTATTTGGTGTAGTGTCTGTTCAAATCTTTTGCCCATTTGTAAATTTGGATGGTTGCTTTCTTATTGAATTTTGAGAGTTCTTTATATATTCTGGATAAAAGTCCCTTATTAGGCATAAGATTTACAAATATTTTGTTGCTTGTATTTTATATATTTAAAAAAATTTTTTTAAAGATTTTATTTATTTTTAGAGGGGAAGGGAGGGAGAAAGAGAGGGAGAGAAATATCAATGTGTAGTTGTCTCTCGCATGCCCCCTACTAGGGACCTGTCCTGCCACCCAGGCATGTGCCCTGACTGGGGAATGGAACTGGTGACACTTTGGTTTGCAGGCCAACACTCAATCCACTGAGCTATACCAGCCGGGGCTGTATTTTATATTTTTACATTTCATTATTTTTATTTTTGTTTTTATTAATTTCATATTTTTATTTTATTTTTTAAAATTTTATTTACTTTTATTCTTTGCATGTTATTTTATAGCTTGTCTTTTAATTCTCTTAATGGTGTCTTTTGAAGAGCAGTTTTTAATATTAATGAAATTCAATTGATCAATTTTTCCTTTGTGGGCTGTGTTTTCGATACTAAGAAATCTTTTACTAATCCAAGGTCACAAAAGCTTTTTCCTATGTTTTCTTCAAGAGGTTTATAGTTTTAAGCTTTAAGATCAATGATCCAATTTGAGTTAGTTTAAATATATATGGTGTGAGGTATGGATGTATGTTATAAAGATTCCCTCCAAGGCGGGCTTCAAGCTGCCTATCTGATATCACCTAATGCAGAGTTGGGAAGAGACACACACGCTGGCTCTTGACAGTTGGTACACGCAGGCTGAGCACACCACTGGCTCAGGCCAATGGGTCTGTCTCACTGATGAGCACGACTGTCAGTCACATTCACTGCAAGACCGTCCACTGAACAGCACTATGGGCCTGGGTACGCACTGGGGCAGAGCTGCCTCTTCCTCAGCCCCTGCCCCTCTCTTGACCCCTCTGCCCAAGAGACCTAAAGTAAGACTGGGGAGTTCATTGTCTGTTGGCCACCCTCAACTCCAACTCCCCATTCGACAGCCGATTTTTAACTGTCAGAGTAGATACATAGATAGGCAGACAAAGATAGGTACATATGGACATACAAGGTCTTTCCGGAAAAAGTACAGCTATTGGTAATATAATGAGAACACTTTGTGCAACATCGGTGTAATCTGGTAGCCAGGGACAGTGGCCTGGTATGCACGTGTGTGAACAATGACTTCATTGTACTACTCAGTGGGGGCAGTAGACGCCCACTGAGTGGGCATGTGCACTGTGTGGCTGTCGCATTCAAAATGACTGAGCACGTAGAGCAGCGAATCTGCATCAGATTTTGCGTTAAGCTTGAACGTTCCTCACTGGAAACTATTCAGATGATTCGGAAGGCCAAAGCTATGGGCAGCTGGCGATTGCACGACACCACTTCATGATGACAACACGTCTGCTCATGCATCAAGTCTCATGCAGAGTTTTGGGGGGAAACATCAAATCACCGAGGTGACTCAGCCCCACTACGGCCTGCGTTTGGCACCCTGCAACTTCTGGCTTTTCCCAAAACTAAAATCACCTTAAAAAGAGAAGAGATTTCAGACTGTCGACGAGATTAAGGAAAATACAACGGTATAGATGATGGTAATTGGGAGAACTGTGTGAGGTCCCAAGGTGCCTACTCTGAAGGGGCCTGAGGTGTCACTGTCCTATGCACCATGTTTCTTGTATCTTCTTCAATAAATGTCTCTCTTTTTCATATTACATGGTTGGATACCTTCTGGACAGCCACATGCTGGTACTGTTCTGTGCTTTACGTATGTGAATTCAACAAATCCTCACAACTGCCCCCCAAAAAAGGTGCTATATTCACCCCCATTTTGTAGATGAGGGCAACTGAGGCACAGGGTGGTTAAACAGCCTGCCCAGGGTTATACAGCTTGTAAGGAGCAGGGTCAGAACCCGAGCTCAGGCAGCGCGGGTGCAGAGTCCACACCTGGAGTGACCATCCTGCACTGTTCACGTAAACAAGGCCTTCTTGTGAACTCTCCAGAAACAGCAAAAAGGCATCAGGGAAACTGTTACAGTTAGGGTCCCTCCAGTGTGCAAACACAACACAGGTTTTTGTTGCTCCCATACATGTCTATTTAGCACCTATTATGTGCACACCTTGTGCTGGAAGAGAGTGGAGAAGAAAGCAGATGAGGTTCCTACCTTGCCGGAGTCCACAATCCAGTGATGGCACCAGACATCAATGAAGGAATCACAGGAATCAACATAAAGTTATAAAAGTATATGAAAGAAGCTTTTGATCTAATAGAATGGTCAAAAAAATCTTTGAAGAGTGGACAACTGAGCAGAGATCTGAAGGACAAGTAAGATTTATCCAGGCAAAGAGAGAGTGAGGGGGCCCCTGAGAAAGCATTCCAGGAAGAGGAAACAGGAAGTGCAAAGATCCTATAATGGGAAGAAGCATGGCTTGCTTAAGCGATGGGAGAGACCTGAAAAGCATCTGGAAGCCACATGGGCCAGAGGAGGTTTTTAGAGCAATGGAAATCCTTCAAAGGAGTTTAAGTGTTTGGAGCAGTGTTTCTTGGAGACCCAACCCAATTTCCGTGACCTCAAAAACACACTGAATCATGACAACAATCTTATGTGGCGAGTTCTGCTCTCCCTACTCTGTAAATGACAGGACTGGTGGAAAAATGCTATGGGGTTGTTGATGATCTGGGAACTTCAGAAAGTTTCCAGGTGCAGCTCTAATCTTGACAGTGTTTCTTCGCCTCATCACAGCCCTGTTTGAAATCTGATGAAAGCTAGTGGTAACCCTCTCACCAGAAGACTATACCCACACACTTTTGAAAATTTTGCATACAATTTTGGGGATCTTTGAATTTTTGACTTGCTCTAGACTGCAGATTAAGGACCCCTGACTGACTGATTTTAAAACAGAATTCAAACTCCAGGGCATCAGGGAAAGCAATGATGAACCCCCAAAAGATGAATTATCAAGAGGGGGAATTTTAGGCAACAACCTAGATCCAGTCAGAGGATGAAATATTACTGGGACAGCTTCCTGTTGAGAAATGAGCTCCCAAGTGTCTGGCCCCACATGAATGAGCTGTGCCATCTATCCATCCACTTCTCAAATAATCACAGGGCATCTACTGTGCATCGGGTCTTGTGCTCAATTCTGGAAACTCGGAGACAGATTCATCTGGTCCTCGAGGAGTCCTAGGACAAGGGCAGAGGCTGATCAACCCGGCCACAGTTAATTACTCTGAGGTTAGCGTTGAAACAAAGGCAATCCAAAAATACATAGCAAGCCCCTACCATTCGTTCCCTGCTGGGGTTTTAAAATATATCTCTTAGAGATAAGAATGTGGCAACAAACAACAACAGGAAAGAGAATGCCCACCAGTGACGAAGCTGTGGAGGGGCTAAAGTCACACTAGAGGGCTCCCCTGCTCCTAAGAGGGTGGGGGGAGAGTTAGAGGAGGATGGGGTTGAGAAAATCAACAGTTAAAGGGCTGAAGGTCCCTGCATGTCTCTAAGCTGCCCTTTGCCTCCTAATGATAGGCCACAGAGGGCAGGGGTCAGCCTCTGTCTTCCTCAACCATTGAAGGAGTCCATTTCACCGGGTGCAAGATCAGTCCCAGATGAAGGCCTGCAGGAAGGCCAGGGTACACATTAAGCAACAACATCATAAACCCAACAGATGTAAGGGGGAGGAGGAGGGCTGGCCTCAGGGATTCCCCTGCACCTTCCCTGCTTTACCTGGGGCCATCAATCAGAAGGTGTGAAGTTGAGTAAATGCCTGTGTGCAGTCTGTCTGCCTCATCCTCGCATCACCATGAAAGAGTCCACAGTTTCAGTCCTGTCACTGAGGTTGCTATAGCTTGTGCTATGTTGATTTGAAAGCATGTTTATTCGCTTAACAATGACAACCATTCTTCCTATAGGCCAGGCACTGAGCTGCTTTCATGATCTCATTTAAACCTCATAACCCCGGGATGTAGATGGGTAAGGTCACAGAGCTAGGAAATTGAAGAACTGGAATTTGAAACCAAGCGGACTGCTTCCAAGGCTTGTGCTCCTAACCATCACACTCCCCTGCTTCTGCTGAGACTGATCTGGGGAGCATCAGGGGTTCGTCCCCAACACAGCCATGCCGGAGTGGCATTGTCCTAAAGGAGCCATCTGCTCCGTCCTGCCTGCTCCCGAGTTCCAATGTTACTCCATGAAGCCTTCCCAGAGAGCTCTAGTACCCTGTCTTCATCTCTTTTGAGGCAGGATCCTTTCTATGTTGTATTATTATTTCTGCAAATGTCTTTCTTTTTCCTCCAAAAAAAAAGTAGCTGCTCTTTGTAGGCATGTGACCCTTGTGCTTCAGACACAGTAACTATCAATACAGCAGTTCTGTCTAGGCTTCTACTTCATGAACAAGAAAGTAATTTTCCCATCTTGGTCCTGGGGCGGGCCACGCTTCTGGGCACCTGAAATTATGTTTCAGGGCCACAGCCAGCACCACGGTGCGCAGCGCCTCAAAAATGTGCGGAGGAAGGATGGACCCAAGCTCGCCGGCAGGTCAAAAGACCCTAAGAAGGCAGAACATTAACCCAGAGAAGTGGGCCAGAGGAAGCTGTGAACTCCAGGAGTCCGGAACCTCCAGGGTGACAGCTCCACCCGGGCTATGTTTCGGGCAGAACTGAGCCCCGGCGCGAGCAAGAGGGGGTCAAAGCAGCAAGAAGAGGCGTGGTGGCACAAGCTCTGCCCAATAGGGGAGTTCAGTGTTGGGTGGTGGCAACTGGACCAATCAGAGCCTCTCGCAAGGAGTAAGGTTGCGCCGGTGCATCCTGGGAGTGGAAATTCACACGCGCAGTTTTGCAAAGCGGCTCTTCCAGGGTTTCATGTTTGCTTCTGCAGGAAGGGGTGCTAACTCTGTGTACCCTCCCACGAGAGGCCACTGTAAAGTTGTTGCGAGGCTGGTGGCATCTCGCAGAATCTTTGATGGCCTTGACCTTAGAGCTTACTTCTCTTCCCTGACATGGCCTTTACCTGTGGGCTTACACTAGCCCCACGTGCCCCAGGAAGCTCGCCGTTGCGGCATTCTCTTAAGAAACAGTCCTGTGAGAGGTTGAGTAACTTGTGCAGGATCGCACAGCTAGGGTGGAACAGGTAGTATTCAGTCCGAAGTCTGTATGCTCCTGTCTGCTGCTCTTAGCCCCGAGGCTGTACTGTTGCCCCTAAATGGCCCCGAACCCATCCGGTTTTGCACACCCGAGCAACAATTGTTATCAACCATCATTACTGAGTAGGTTCCTCTTATCTCTGTTTCCAGGCTCAGAGGGATAAAGGGACTTGCTGGAACTTACAACAGACGGTATCAGAACCCGGCTTTGAACCCAGGTCTGTGATTCTAAGATCTTATTAGAGTTCAAAGTAAAACGCAGTGCTGCTGAGTATTTCATGGGTGTTTGCCTTGGCTCCCCGTGAGCCTGGAAGCAGAGGGAGGGAGTGATATCTGTATGCCGAGGCTTTAGCGTACTTGATGGCTTGGTGAGAGCATTTTCTCTCGTCTCTTTGCTTTGCAGGCTAGTTTCATGATTAGATCACTTAGGGGACATCACTACCCTTGTACAAATCCATCAGTTCCTCAAAATGAGTGATTGAGGCCGGGAACTGAATGATTGGCCAGTCTGTGGTGTTTCCTATCCTTCAAGGCGGGCAGGGTGGCATAACAGGTGGGAGAGAGCACAGGCCACTAAAGCAAAAATCAGTAAGTAAGACTACATGGAACGAAAAAGTTTCTGCACGACAAAGGAAGCAACAAAGTGAAAAGGCAACCTGCGGACTGGGAGAAATATTTGCAAACCGTATCTTTGGTAAGGGGTTGATATAAAAAAGTGTATAAGGAACTCATGTAATTCAAAAAAGCAAAGAAACAACTCGGTTTAAAACCGGGCAAAGGGCCCTCTCCCGGTAGCTCGGTTGGAATGTCACCCCCATAAGCCAAGGTTGTGGGTTTGATCTCTGGTCAGGGACCATACAAGGAACAGCTGATGAATGTATAAATAAGTGAAACAAATCTCTCTCTTTCCCTCCGCGCTCTCTCTCTCTTTCTCTCTCTCCCTCTCTCTCTCACACACACACAAACACTCTCTCTCTCTCTCTTTTTTTAAAAAAATAATCCAGACCTGGGTTTAAATCCTGATTCTGTATCTGTTTTGTTATCTGATTCTGGACAAGGATTAAGTGAAGTAACTATATATTAAGTGCAGTTATCATCACAGTGTAGCTCTGTACCGTTCTGCCTCTGTTCCTAAATGTGTAATCCTCAAGGGCAAGGCTTTTTGTTATCTGCCCTTTTTTCCCCCCGGCCCGCCCCCAGCCCAATAGCGGTGGCCACACAGGTAGGTTTACTGAGCACCAGCTGCATTCCAGGCACCGTGCTGAAGCCCCCCCAAGCATCGCCTCTCCGTTTCTCACTGAAATCCTGTGCGCGGGGCCCATTAGCTCCGTTTTACAGCCGTGGCAATGGAGAATCAGAGGAGTGAAGTGATTGGGTGAAAGTCACCCAATGAGGAAGAAGCAGCAGCAGGTTCCAACCTAGGTCTGACTGAGTCTGGGGCCCCTGTGGTGACCACTGTACTACCCAGCCTCACTGAGAAGTTGTTCAGTAGCCATGATGAATGGGGAATGATTGGTACATTCGAGTCAGTCAGCAGCCAGTGTCGCATGGGATTAGTCCCCTATGCTGCTTTAATTCTACTGGCGTCTGAATGAGGCCTTTTTCTAGTCAAATTCTCTTTCATTAGGGCCCTGGAGTCGGGCTACACTCATGGGGCCAACCAACCTCCTCTA
Organism: Mormoops blainvillei; assembly: GCA_004026545.1. NCBI lineage: Eukaryota > Metazoa > Chordata > Mammalia > Chiroptera > Mormoopidae > Mormoops > Mormoops blainvillei. The sequence goes on along the minus strand of PVJD01009147.1, from coordinate 35,438 downwards.
GCTTGATATGGCCCGCAGTGGGGGCAGGAGGCTTGACACTATGCTAAGCCCATAGCAGGCATTCCAGTCACCTTGTCAGCTGATGGATAGAGCCATTGGATGGTGCAGAGTCCACGGGACACAGCCCTTGTTGTGAAACCCATCTTGGCCCCAGAGCAGGGAAAATTCCTTCCTGCCCACCCCGGGGGAGGGATGGGCTGCCTGAGGAGGGCCAGACACCCTCCTAAAACTGAGGAGGTCGTAGGAATAGACACAGGCATGGCGGGTGGTCATGAAATTTTCCAGGTCATTCTCCTCTCCTGGTCTTGTGACTGTCCCCACGGGCAACCTGACGACCATACAGTGCGTCAGAATTCACAGCGCACTTTCACATGCGTGAGCCCGTTCTCGGGCCTTTGCAGGTAGGTGTGGGTGGTAGGCAGCTTGGCCTGGTGACAGGACCCAGGTTGTAAAGTCATCAGACCTGGTGCAGATCCCAGCTGACTAGTCTTATGACCTTGGGAAATTTACTAACCCTCTCTGAGTCTGGGCTTCCTGTTTCTATAAAATGGGGATAAAAATAGTCCCTTCGCCATCGGCTGTTACAGGAATTAGATGGACTATGTCAACTTTGGAAGACCTCAAAAACAGTATTTAAAAAATTAGGTATGCCTTACATAATTATGATATAGTCTGTTGCCCATTGGATACGTGAATTACCCAAGGTCACTGAGCTCATAAGAGGCAGAGCTGGGGCTCACACTCAGTTCTCCTGGCCCTGGTTCAGCCAACCCGCACAGGATTGGAGAGGGGATTGAGGCTGTGCTTTAGCTCCCCTGGGTTCTCATCATGCCTCTCAGGGATAAGAGTGTGTGTCGAGCTGGGCGCAGGCCAGTGTTTGCAGGCGGCGGCAGCAGTGGGTGCAGGGTGGGATGGAAGGAAGTAGGCAGCCCCTGGGATGTGCCTTGTATCCTTCCGGCCCTCTGCCCAGGGCCTCCTCCCGGCCAGTGTTCTACCTGTTGCTGTAAATTTCCACTCTCTTGGTGATTTCCCAAGACGAATGCACCACACCTCAAAAAAGCTGTTTGCTCAAATGATAGGATGCTCTTGGTTCATCCAAGGACTGAATATTTATGAAGTTCTTACAAGGCAACCCTGTAATCAGGGCTGGAGGGTGGAGGTGCTGGACGAAAAAAGATCTGGGCCCGCAAGGAGCTTCTGATATAGCAGTGGACCCAGGAATCAGTACTGGGTGGATGTATTTCTGTCCCCTCCACCTACTTCCTGTTCTACACACACCAGGGTTCTTTTTAAATCTGTGTCAGTCCCTCCGTGTAACTCTGCACGTGCTGGGTCGAGTTCGGCTTCTTTTAGTCCCCTAGGGCCGCCTTGCTGGGTGGGTTTGGAGAGAGCCAAGAGCAGACAGCTATCTAACATTCCCTGGAAGAGGGATGAATGAACCACGGGCACTCTTGGCCAATAAATGCCAGCTGGCCCTGTCTTGAATCAATTCCCAGGAAGGGTGGCCTCTTGGAGAAGAGAACAGGGAAGCCTCCGCTTGCCTGGCCCTCAGGCCCTACCCAGAGGCACCTGGTGTGCTGTAGGAGACAGGGTGCTTTTGACCTCATATTGGAGTCTTTTCTGGAGTCTAGGGTCTCCTTTGTTATCACCTCTCTAGGTTGTGACAAGTTTGAGAATGTGCTAGTTCCCAGGCCTCTTGAGTCCACTTATTTTTTCTTTCCCTCTGAAGAAGAAACAAGTCTGCCCTGGCTGGTGTGGCTTAGTGGGTTGGGTGCTGGCCTGCAAACCGAAAGATCTTCGGTTTGATTCCCAGGTGGGGTACATCCCTGGGTTGAGGGCCAGGTCCCCAGTTAGGGGCGTGTGAGGGGCAATTGATTGATGTTTCTCTCTCACATGGATGTTTCTTTCCCTTTTTCCCTCCCTTCTTGTCTCTCTAAAAAAATAAATAAAATCTTTAAAAAAAGAAAAGTCTTATTTTATTATTAAAAGGGTAACACATACCTACCTAAACAATTTGGAAAAAGGGAAATGTAGAAAGAATTTTAAAAATCACATTTAGACCCACCTCCCAAAGTCAGCAACATAGTTTGGTATATTTTATTGGAATCCTTTTTACAATATAGTTCTAAAAATACTGTGACGTTATGCTAAGTGCAACAAACCAATTATAAAATAACAAATATGTATGATTTCCCTTATACAAAGTATCTTAAGTAATCAAGCTCATAGAAACAGCAGATAGGCCAGTGGTTGGCAGGGGCTGGCGGGAAGGAGCAATGGGGAGTTGCTTAATGAGTCACAGAGTTTCAGTCGTGCAAGATAAAAAGGTTCTAGAGACCTATTGTTCCACAATGTTCATAGAGTTCAGAATTCTGTACTGTGCCCTTAACAGAGGGTAAATTTGTTATGTACTTTTTGGTCACAATAATAATACTTTATTTTTATGTGACTGCTCTACTATACGAGGAGGGGGCAGCCGAAAGAATCTGGTATGACCTTGTGGAGGGCAGGCCCCTGGTAGGACAGGCTTCCCCCGCTAGGCGAATGTTCTAGGCACCCATCTGTAACAGCGTACCAACTGGGGTTGATTTGAGAAGCTGCGTTCGCCTTCAGTGAATTTCTTTTTCGAAGACTCAGTGCATTTGCCCATTTCATGATGGGTGATTTAGGAGCGCACCTGCCCCCACCAGCGAGTGTTCAGCAGCTTTTAACCGAAAATGGCAAGACCCCTGTGCCCAACCCTCGCTATTCACCTGAGCTTGACCTGATCTCGTCCCGAGTGACTTTTTTTGTTTGTTTGTTTCCTCAGCTGAAAAAAGTCCTCAAAGGGAAATGTTTTGCCGATTTGGAAGAGGTGAAACAAAGAAATGGCAGAAGCACTACAAGGCATCAAAATCGACGAGTTCAGAAACTGTTCTGAGCGGTGGAAAAAAACTTCTCGATAGGTGTATCTCATCAACTGGTGAGTACTTTGAAGATGACCGAAGTTTAAACATGTGAGAATAAATACACTAGTTTTTATAAATATATCCCATTTTTTGGGTACCCTCTCATATATGTAGTTTTGAATCCTGCCTTATTCACTTAACAATGTAAAATCTAAAATCCAAATTCTTTATTGCCTTTATTTTTAGCAGCTGCATGATATTTACTAGGTAGAGATACCATAAGTTACTTACTATTCCCCCCTTTGCACATTTAGGTTATTACTTCATTGAATAGACAAAGATGTAGTAGAGCATCTCATAAAAATTTTCTTTATTGCGATTCCCCAGACTAAAGAGAAGGCATAAGATCAAAGGATGAAAACATACTAAGGCTTTCGATGTATATTGCCAAATTGTTTTCCAAAAGGCTGTAATAATTTCCACTCCTACTAGCAATGAATGAGAGTGCCTGTTTCACCACACCCTCGGCAACACTGGGTGTTGTCATTTTCTCAAATCTGGGCTGATTTGGTAGACAAACATTTGCATCTTGTTTTAATTCTCATTCCTTTGATAACGAGAAGAAACATCTTTCCGTGTGTTCACGAATCGTTCATTCCTGTCTTCTAACCATTCCTTTCCTTCATCCATTTAGCTCTTAGAGTCTTCTGAGTTTTCCTTATGGAGTTGCACAAGATCTCTCAGGACCGAACTTTTGATACATCACATAACTCCCATTGCAGCCTGGGATGATACATGCACCATCCCTTCTTCAGGCCTTAGCTGTCTTAGTGTGGCCTCCCCCAACTTCAGTACGCTCTTCAAGGCCCAGTTAAAGCTCCACTTTCTCTCAGTAGCCCCACCTACTAGCCCCAGTTGCTATTTTTCTCTTCCTTTCCACTTCACTTAGCATAATCAGGTATCTCATAATGTGGTTATGTTTTCAGAACCACTTGGGTAGATCTCTAATGTTTTACTGCGTCTTACCTCCCCGGGGAGTGTGGGTCTCCCCTGTACTAGTGCAATACTAGGCACACCGAAGTCGCACGAGGAAATGCACACTGATTGGGTTTGGCAGAGACCTGCCCGCTCTGACGCTCCCAGACTTCCTCTGGCCTCTGCCTGTGCCCCAGCAGACCTATGCACCCCTTTAGGCAAAAACCATGGTGATGAATGGACTTGGGTTCGAATCCCAGCTCCTCCACTGGTTTAATGTGACTAGATTACTTTCCTCTGCTGGGTCTCTGATGTCTTAACTGGTTTTCACCTCCCTTGGGGATATGAGGATTAAGCGAGATCATTTGAAACAAGGGTTTTGAATGCTGTTAGGTACCAAATAATCACTTTTTTTAAAAAGCTATTATTATTTCTTCATCACAGATTCATGCCTCTTGTTCAGAATAGAGCCTTGTTCTGTGGCTTCTTCCTCTTCCAAGGGCATCACTTCAGTCTCTCCTTCTGTCCTCACATCTCTTCTCTCTCCTCTCTGACCGTCCTGCCTCTGCCTTATAAGAAACCTTGTGATTGCACTGGGCCTGCAATCTTTTCCTCTCAAGGCCCTGAACTTAAGCACACCCACAAAGTCCCTTTTACCAGGTGAGCCAACATATTCACAAGTGCTAGGGATTAGGACTGGACCCTTTGGGGGGGGTGCGTTATTCAGCCTGTCGTACCACTTATGGCTACTTAATTTGGCCACCCACACCCCTGTGCACTTGGCCATTTTGCTTTCCTCCAAGAAGGGACTAGAAAGGAAAATGAGTGATTACTGAGCGAGCCCTGTGGCAGGTGCCCTTATTCTCCTGGGGATAGAGATTCTTATACATGCACAGGGAAATCAAGGCTCAGAGAGGCTTAGTGCTTGCCTAAGATCACACAGCAAGCACCGGGCAGAGCCAGAGCTTGAGTCCTCCAGGGCTGCCTGACTCCGGAACCCAGGCCCAACATTGCCTCTTGTTTGAGGTTGCTCTCTATTGATTCAAATTCAGTTCAACAAGCTAGTCTCGAGTGTTTGTCTTGAGCAAGATAACATGGTTTCCTGTGATTTTATGTAAAAGTAGTTATCTGACCTTTGGCAAGGCACTTGACTTTCCAACCTCAGCTTCCTCACGTGTGAAACGAGGAGGGACCCATGGGAAAAACTGGGGCTAGGAGCGAGTTTTCGCAGAGGAGGAGACCCGAGTGGCCACGAAATGTATGCAAAGATACTTAACCTCATTAACAATCGAGAAAATGCAAATGTAAGCAACAGTGAGAACCTCCACAGTTCTCTTTGCCTCACCGAGTAGAGTTGGGCCTTGGAGATGATGTAGGTTCTGGGCTTTCATCTCTTGATGGACCCTATGTCCCTACGTCTGCTGAAACAGGTGTGTGTCCCGCAAACTCTATTGGCGGCTTCGAATTTGTTCATCCCCAGATGATCTCAGTGCCCAAGAATCGATATTGCATATTCATTTAAACCAATACCTTCAATGTGTGTGGAGGGGGTAGAGGGATGGGGTCGTGAAGAAAATGAAGTCATCTCTGGCCAGTTCCCTTTCTTTCCAAGGGAAAACCTATTCTGAAGACAGGGACCCTATACCTACCAGAACTGCCTTCTTTATCTGTTCACTCGTTTAGAGGTCCCCGTGGTTACTTATTGTCAGAACCTCAAATATACCTGTTTGCTTGATGGTCAAACCATAGAGGTCCCCATGGTTAAGAACTCTAGAGCAGTGGAAGCAGCTCAAATCCTGGGAGGCCGGTGGTCTCCTGGACCCCAACCAGGATCCCTTTTCCATGGGGCTGCATGCCGCCCGACCAGCTCTACCACCAATAGGCCAAGACTTGCCCCCATTCAAATGCCTTCAACAGCTCACTTCTTACAGGCATGTGAGGACTTCCTCTGGGAATCTTCTGTTCATATACTCATTGGTTCAGCTGCCTGTCCGTCCAGCTGCCCGTCCATCCATCCATTCATCCATCCGTTTATTCACCTACCTAACCATCCATCCATCTATCCACTCATCCATCCAGCAAATGTCCAGGTCCAAGGCACGCCTGTAGATTTGGGGGTATCAGAGACACCAAGAGGGGTAAGAGACAGACCCTGCTCTCAAGGAGCTTACAGTCTAACAAGGGAATGGAAGGAAACTGACAACAGCCATCCGCTTGGAGAGTACTTTCTAGGGGACCTACTAAGCTGTGCCGAACACTTTTGGTTGAGTTACTCAGAACCAGTTTGGCCTCTACAGGCACAGAGCCTGGGCTTAGACCCCAACTCTACCAATTGTGGCCCCCAAACTCCTTGAACCACAAAGTCTTCCATGATCTGACCCCAGCCCTCCTGGACAGCCTTATCTGTCCCACACTTTGTCCCAGCCACGCTAGACTGGCCACCATGCTGCACTCTGTTCTGTGTGGCCTGGGCTACGCACTGCTCCTCTCATGGCCTTGTTTCAGTTATCTGGGAGATGACGGGTTTGGAATAAAATAACCTTTAAGTTTTATAAGTGGTATGATTCCCAGATTATACTCCAAGTGCACCGTACTCTTTCCTACATCACTCTTTTGCCCAAGCCGTGCCGCCTGTTTCGGGTGTCACTACCGTTTCTATGGGATGACATTCGGTCTAGATTTCCTTCCTTCAGGATGGAGCTCAAACAGCACTCTGTCCAAGAAATCCAAAGAAATTCACTCTCTACGTTTCCAGAATAATCTGCTTGAACCTTTATAAGGGTACGTATTACCTTCTTTAATGCATAGCTATATATAAACACTATAGCCTACAGCTGAGCGTGGGCTCTGAGGTCAAATAAGCCAGGGTTCAAACTTCAACGTTGCTGTAAAACCTTTGCCAGCCACTTAACTCTCTGAGCCTCAGTTTTTTCATCTGTGAAATGGGGATCATAAACTTTCCCTTGCAGCGCTGTACAAACTAAATGAAAATAAACAGAAAGCATGTCACAGTGTCTGCCAAGCAGTAAGGGCTAGAGACATCCATTCTCCTGCACGACACTCTCAGTCCCTTTATGGCAGGAACTAGATCTTATCCCTGCTGTACCTCCCAGAGAATTCAAACAAGAAAAGGGAAATGAAATAACAAATGATTACACATCTGCTGTGTGCCAGCATCGTGCTGTATACACAAGCTTCCTTTAATCCTCACAACTGGATGAAGTAGGTATTATAATTATCTCCATCTCACAGATGAGGGAATTGAGGCTCCGAGAAGTGCCATGACTTACCCAAGGCCATGCAGATGATAATGGGCAGAGCTGGGATCTGAGCCCAGGCTGTGTGCCTGTAGAGGCCAAACTGGTTCTGAGTAACTCAACCAAAAGTGTTCAGCACAACTTAGTAGGTCCCCTAGAAAGTACTCTCCAAGCGGATGGCTGTTGTCAGTTTCCTTCCATTCCCTTGTTAGGCTGTAAGCTCCTTGAGAGCAGGGTCTGTCTCTTACTCCTCTTGGTGTCTCTGATACCCCCAAATCTACAGGCGTGCCTTGGACCTGGACATTTGCTGGATGGATGAGTGGATAGATGGATGGATGGTTGGGTAGGTGAATAAATGTATGGATGGATGGATAGATGGATGGATGGTTGGATGGATGGATAGATGGATGGATGGATGGCCAGGCAGCTGAGCCAATGAGTATATGAACAGAAGATTCCCAGAGGAAGTCCTTACATGCCAAGAATTCCTCTTTAATAGCTCTCTGCCCCTTTCCCCAGGGACAGCCTGAGGGCTAGGCTCAAAGTGGATCCAGGACCGTGGGAGGCAGTTGGGTAAAACACACCCACATGACCACCAAGCCTCTCTCAAAGTGTCATCATGGTGGATGCAGCAGCGGTCAGATTCCAGCCCCAACAGTCATGCCAGGCTCTCAGGTACCACCACAGTGAGGCCGATTTCCTGGGCACCCCCCAAGCACGGGGCCAGAGCCCGAGTCACACTTCAGCTCCTCCCTCTCCCTTTCCCTCCACCGGCACACACTGCCCCACCCCAGTTCTTGACCATAAGGAGGCCATAGGTCAGATTTTGCTACTAGAACCAGCAAACCCCCAGAAAGGGCGAGGTCTTGAGGCTGGCTTTGGCCCAGGAAGTGGGTCAAAAGCTACTGCCTCATTATTGAAATAGTAGCAAAGGCCTGAGATGCTTAATCACCACGCTGAGCTGATAGAATCTCTGGCTCCCCAGATAGATAACCTGGGAGGAAGGGAGGGGACCGAGGGTGATGTGAATATCTCCAGCCCACACTCACTTGGGAGGGATAAAGGATGTGATACGCTCAAAGTGCTTAGCACAGGGCCTGGCCCATGGAAAGCGCTCAGTAAATGGGAGATGCCATCATTAGTGTCATCAATTAACACAAAAAGTAATTAATTGCCATTGAGGTGGTGCTTCACTCTGGCTATATCTAGAAAGGATTTGAAAGCCTGAAGTTTCAAACCTTAGTCCATGTCACACCTCAGTGCAGTGAAAATACAGATAAAAAGGAAAGATTGTGCTTGGTGCCAGGCAATCCATAAAGGAGAGTTTCAGGCAGCTATTAAAACCATGTAGATGTGGCACCATAGTTATGGCTGGTGTTGTCACGGCCGCTTGTAAATGTCCAGGTGTGAAGTCAGGGGAACCTGTGAGCTCACGGAAGTCGCGTACACTCCAGAGCTTCAGTTTGCCGCTCTGTAAAGCAAATGCAAAAAGCCCTAGCTGGGGATTTGTTGAATGATTAATATGTGCTGGTGTCCCCAGTTTTGGCATCGAATGAGAATCCCAGGAGTAAAGATGCAAATACAAATCCCGGTGTTTCTGGCAAGCCCCTCAGGCAGCTCTAATGCAGTGGACCACCAGCCTGCTTTGGGGAGCCACGGAGTCGAGGTGTGCCAGTGAGCTTAGCCCAGTTCTTGGCGTTGGTAAGTGCCCCGATCCACTCTTGAGCTCCTGATCCCTCACCTCTAACCTCAGCTGTACTTCCGAATGAAGCCTAAATCCGCCTGGCGCTCACCGTGCCTGCTGATACGACTCTTGTGCCTGCCACCCGGATCCCTGCAGTGGGTGTCCTTGCTTCCACTGTTGGTCCCCCCGCAGTCTAGTCCCCACCAAGCAGCCACAGTAATCTTATTTCTCAAATGGCTAAATCAGACCATGACACTTAAAATCCAAACCCCTCCCCACGATTTGCAAGACCTGGCTCCTCCTGCCTGTCTCTGCAGCGGAATTTTGACCGCTCACTCATCTCCAGCCACGCTAGCCTTATTGCTGTTCCTGAAACAGACCGACCTTGTTCTCACCACAGGACCTTTGCACTTGCTGTTTCCTCTGCCAGAATCCAGTCCAAGGCTGGTGTCAGCTCAGATGTCACCTCCTCAGAGAAGGCTTTTATGATCACCCCTTTCAAAGGTTGCCCTCCGCAGAATGCATTGCTTTCTTCACAATACTATCTGAAATGAACGTTTTAATTTATTTCATTTTTAGTAGTTTATGGCCAGATAACTCAGTGAGGTGAGGACCTTTTTTATTTCATTCATTTTTATATTCTCAGTGCCTAGAGAAAGTGCCTAGAAAATATTTACGGATATCATATTTTGCTGAATGAATGAAGTTATTATTACTATTGTTAACATATTTAATGTCCACAGTAGACTTCAAAAACAAAACGTAGGTTTCAAAATAGCACATCATTTATTCTTCCTTTTCTAAAATTTTGTCTCCAAAAACATAAACACACACACACAATACATACCCAAATGTATACATCGAAGTCTACAAGGGGCTACATCAAGAAGTTGGAATTTTTCTTTATGGTCAAGATGTAATTTATTCTAAAATCAGAAATAATTTATGAAACAATTTCTATTTTGAAAAAACATTGTTAAAAAACTTTTTCTTTTTTTCAACAAAGGAAGCACCCAAGAGGAAAGGAAAAAGGCTTCTTGTATCTACAACCTGGGCTTAGGCCAATGAACATCACATTTCATTTCATTTTGAGTTTACAACAGCCAGGGGGATGTCGAGCTGCCCCAAACGGCATGCGTGCAGGTCCCAAGAGACACCTTCTCTCCTGACGCTGTGCTCTGGGAGGAACAGAACACGAGAATCTGGACACGGGCATTGTGCAACCAGGTAAATAACATCCCCGGCTTTGCCAATGACGCGGACACATTCTTCAGTGGCTGTTTGTCGCATCCGCCCTCTTTAAAAACTGAGGTATAACATCAAATCACAACTCAGCCAAGATATTTTTGCAGGTAGCAAAACTAAAGCACCTTGGGTACCTCGCCTAACTGATGGCACCTCAGGCACACAGACAATGCTGACGGCGTGGCAGGCTGTGGTCTGAGCACTCCACATACATTAGCTGCTGTAGCCCTCATGGTAATCCTATGAGGATAGTGAGATAGAGTTACACGGCTAGCGTCATCCCCATTTTACTGAAAAGTTCGGCAACATGCTTAAGGCTGCACAGCTAGTAAGGGGTGGGCTGAAATTTGACCCCAGGTGGGCTGGCTCTGGCGCCACGTGCGCTTTACCACTAAACAGTACTGTCCCCAGGGAATGAAGGGCCTGGGGGTGGGTGGGCAGTTACACATCCCTTTTGATACACCTAGGTTCTTCTCCTGTCCACCCGGATATTTCCCTGGGCTGCTGTTTTAACCAGTGTAGCCAGGTATCAGCCACACAGCGGTGCTCTTTGCTTCTGCGGGGCTGAAGGTGACTGGGTCAGCGGGGTGTGATGGTAGGAGTGCGGGCTGGAGGGACAGGCTGCCTCAGGCTTGAGCCCTGGCTCTCGCACTTTTAGTAACCCGTGTGACAGGTTACTAAACTGCTCTGAGCCTCGGTTTCTCCATTTATAAATTGGGAGCACTTACACCGACTTTTTATGGGGGTTATGAAGAGTGAATGAGGTCATCAGTGTAAACGTGCCTGTCCCAAGACCTGGCTCCATTGAGAAGGCCCTTGATAAAGGCCAGTTCCTCCGGGGACCCACGGCCAGCGGCCATTCATTTATTCAGCTTCCTCTTCCATAAAATGGAAAATAATCATAATGCCTACTTCATAGGGCAGGTCTGGTGATTTAATACAATAATGTAATGCATGGACAGTGCTTAGCATGGTACCTAGTACACCCTCAGTACTTAATAAATGTTAAATATTATCGTTGTCATCTTGCCGTGCTGGCATACCAAGGCAGGCAGTGGCAGGGGCTTTCCAGAGTCACTCCACCTGGATTCTGGGACACATTACTTCACCTCTCTAGCCTTGGTTTCTACATCAGAGAAATGGGATAATAATAGCACCAAATGTAACAAGACGGGTAATGCTTTGTCACACCGCCTTGCAACGAAACCCTCAGCCACCATACTCTCTAATGCGTATTTACTGAGTGTCCGCTTGGTCCTAAGCACCCATCCCTCTAGACAGGAGTTGGGCTGATTCTGAGGGTCCTCGGCTTATAGACCACCCAGTCCATGGCAGCTATACCCTGCGCAGTGGGTGACCGACCGTCCTCAGGAAAGCCAGCCTGGGCCCTGGGCAAGTGGGCAAGTGGGCAAGTGGGCGAGAACCTGGCTTGACGCTCAGGGACGAGCACATCCTGTGAGTCTGTGCCTGGCAGACGCCTCTGGAGGGCTGAGGCCGACCTCCAGGGCCGGGGCCTGGCCTGAGGCCCAGAGCAAGCCCTTGGTTTTGCCGGCGCCCTGGGCACGCACTGGCTTTAAGCCTGAACAGAGCTTCCTTTGTGTGGTGATAGAGGCAGGTAACTGCTCCAGGTGGCGAGTTACTCACCGAAGAGTGGCCATCAACTTAATAACTGGAGAATTTCTGGGGTGCCATGCTTGTCTCTGAGCGCGGCACCTGTACTGGTTGAGGAGTGGGACAAAGGGGCCCCGGGGAAGGAAGTAAGAATAAAGGGCAGCGGAAGTGGGCATAATGGTGAATTATTATGTGGTCACTGAAGCCGGTTGGCGAATATTGCAACTCTTTTTGAAACCCATTTTATTAAATTATAAATTTAATTTAAATTTTTATTTATTTCATTTAATTAAATGTATTTACTTAAATTAAACTAAAATTAATTTAATTATTCATAACTCAATTATTAATAAAATATAAATTTTATTATGTATACAGGTATACTTGAGTATAGCAGTTAGACTACAGGAATGTGTGACTATTGAAGGCCGGCCATTGGGGCACTTAGGAGATCGCACCTGAGCACACTGTGCCATTACGACGTTCCTTGGGGTCAACAAAGCCGTCCTGATGCTCTTAGCCCACATGCTTTATTCCATATGCACAGCTGTAACCTGCTTTGGCGCATACACATGCAGACAAGGGCAACAAACGTTACGGACAAGAGTGCTGCTCATGGACTTCTCAAAAACCAAACACTCCCGTCGGTACCTAGACAAAGGAGCAGAACCCTTCCAGTGGTGCAGACCCCTAGCGCGCCCCGTGTCCTGACCGCTATCCTGGTGGCCAACCTCATCATTTGAGCACATTAGTTTTGTTCTTTAGCTACATGAAATCACACACCATGACTTCTTTTGTCAGACACGGTAGTACCCTTTTGTGCCACTTCATGTTTGTGTATAGCAAGTGTGTTTTTCAACATTGATTTGGAAAATTTTCAAAATACAGCCAAGTTGAAAGAATTTTGCAGTGAACTCCCACAAATCTACTATCTAGATTCCACTATATACACTTTATGGCACTTGCTTTTCTTTCATATAAAGCCATCCCTCTGTACCGGCTGGTGTAGCTCAGTGGATTGAGTGTCAGACTGCGAACCAAAGGGTCATTGGTTTGATTCCCCAGTCAGGACACATGTATGGGTCGCAGGCCAGGTCCCCAATAGGGGACGCGTGAGAGGCAACCACACATTGATGCTTCTCTCCCTCTCTTTCTCCCTCCCTTCCCCTCTGTCTAAAAATAAAATAAATAAAGTCTTTTAAAAAAATAAATAAAGCCATCCTTCCATCCATTAACATGTCTATTTTATGTTTTAAAGTAAATTGCAGACATCAGTATACTCCCCCTAAATATTTCAGCATGCTTGTCATTGAAGAGGTTAATATTTGTTCACAAATTTTGTCCTCTTGATGTAAAATTTATATATGCACGAATCCTAAATACACAGTTATTAAGTTTTGATGAATGCATATACATGTGTAACCAAACCCTGTCAAGATACAGAACATTCCTATCACCCTAGAAACTTCCCTCGAGCCCCTTCCAAGTCAATACTTGTGTTCACCGTTCCTCACTTTCTCATCCCATACCCCCAAGCAGCCACTGTTTTTGACATTTTTCTTCGGTAGAAGTTTGTATAAATGGAATCATACAGTATGTACTCTTTTGTGTAAGTGATTTTTCAAGTATATCCAGGGCCCTCCACCTCCTCGACCCTGGACAGAGAAAGGAGAGTGGCCGAGAGCCCATTCCCAAAGCTGGACCACCTGAGACCTTCGCATCAGACATCCCTGCTGAGCTTCTCCCCAGAGGTCACTGTGCCAAGGACAAGGTTGCGGCTCCTGAAGTAGACATGGATTCACCTGGACGAAAGGGGAATTGCACCAGTTGCCTAAGCAGACAGGTGGCTCATGCCTAGCTGTCCAATGCTCACCCAGGTAGCGTTTGTTTACCTGGGGACAGGTGAGTGCCTCGGCCACACTACCACTGGGAGGCCCCAATCACAGTCATCCTGGCCCTGTCAGGGGCATGGGGAATGCCATTTAGAGCTTCCTCACAAAACAACATCACCTTCTTCAACCCACTAGGCTAAGCCACAGTTCGCCATGGGAGACGGGGCAGCCCACTGGACTTTAAGATAAACGTGGAGCGAGTCACAGTGAGCGACCCCCTCACTTAGGTCTCTGTCGGGAGCTGCCGGAGCTGCCTGTTGCTTGCTTCCGAGAGCCCAGTCACACTGGCGGTTTCATGACCTCTTCGAGTTAACCTTATTCAACGACACGGGGAAAATCAGCGGCGATTAATTAAACTCAAATGGCAAGATCCTCTGTTCGGCCTGGAGACTCCGCAGAGCTGCTTCCTTCCAGGAGGAGGGAGCGGGGCCGCGGGTCTGGTTTATTTACTCACATAGGCACATCTAGCCTACTCTGCATTGTGATTCACCATAGCAGAGGTGGATCAGATGGGATGGCATCCAAGCAGGAACCAGGCTGGAGAAGGGTGTCTGAATCCCGGAATCACCTTGCCGGTAACCTCGGAAGCAGGATTCTCCTCTTTCCCATCCACACTCTCTCCCCTCCGGGATGATGGTCCTCCCCAGAAGCCTCATGAACCCTGAGACTTTTTGAACATTTTCCAAAAGTAAATGGGACTGATCTTTTGGAGGGATGGGTGACTCAGGTTGAGTCCCCAGGAAAACCCCACGTGCTCAGGATGCAACTGTAGAACCCAGGGAAGGTTACATAACCTCCCTTTCTTCATCTGCAAAACAAGAAATTTCCTCTTCGGGGTGTTGCAGGGTTTCGGTGGAGTGACACTGTGTTTGGGCTTGCTTTCAGGCCTTTGCACATGCTGTTCCCTCCACCTGAGACACAATTCTCCTCTACCCACCACTGCCCCAGCCCCTCCACTTGATTGACACCAGCAATCCCTCTGGCTCTAGCTTAAATATTATTTATTCAGAGAACACCTCAGCCTAGTTCAGGCGCCCAGTTAGGAGCACCCACAGTTCCTCATAGTTTTCCTCCTCGGCTCATCACAGCTGTGATTTAAGCAGCTCTTTGTTGTCTAACCTCCGCCTCTTCAGCCCCACGGGAGCTCCTCAGAGGAGGGCCGGGCCCACGCCCAGGCCCTCGCACAGGTCTGACCCTTAGCTGGCACTCAGGAGACAGCGGCGTCCCTCTCAGAACCATGGCCTGTGGATCTGAAACCTCTAACACCCACGTGAGGCCCTTAGACGTGGTGGCTTGTGGGATGAAATTTGGGCCAAGGCCAAGGCGGCTGTGGCAGAAGACCCGGAGTTCAGACTGGGGTGCTTTGTGGATCTGGGTCCCAGGCTGAGCTCCCCTAGAACTTGGGGTTCAGTCGGTTCCCTGATTCTCTGGGAGATTAGAGGTGGGCAGGTCCAGACAGGCCGCTGGGGCAGGCAAACCCTGGGCCTCACCCAAGCCTCCTCGTACCCGGCACACATGCAGGCTGCTACACGCCCAGCGAAACGTGGCGGGCAGCTTCCCCCCTACAGTTACACCCTGCCTCCATTTTGAGAGAAAGGGAAACCCTCCCCCCCCCCGAGAGAGCGTGGCCCCATCAGGCTCCTGTGCTGAAGGAAAAACATACAGACGCACACATTAATAAACACACCTACACCCGCACACACACTCCTCTCGGTGAAAAGTTCTGGGCAAGGCCTCATCAGCCCCTTGCTGTGGTTTTTCATGGGTCCAAATAGTTCTCGTTCCTGGGTTATGAGCTGAGGAGAGTGGGAATCCTGATAACCATGACCCAGGGCCGCAGGGACCTGTGTCGTCCGTGTGCCCAGCGAGTTCCGCTGAGAATGAGAGTGATGCCGGCGGCAGCCGCTGCTCCGAAGCTGCCTTTTGTCAGGCGTACCACGTGCCAGGCACTGCGCGAGGCTCTTGGGCTACGGCAGGGAACGCGGTCAGGGGCTCCGTGCTGGTGCTGCTTGCTGTTGGGGAAGGCAGGTGATAAATGAAATAAAATAAGTAGCTCATACCGCAGGTTAGAAAGTGACAAGTGCCGTGGAGGGAAATAGAACAGGAAAGAAATGTGGGGCCGGGAAGGACAATGCTGCCATTCTAAGCGGCATTATCAGGAGACGCCTCCCTGAGGTGGCCCTGCATTGTCTCATGCACCCATTTAACAAGCCCTCGCAGTCATCAGTATTATTGTTTCATTTTATGGATGGGGGATCTGGGGCTCCCAGGGAGAATGAGTTTACTCCGGGACTCTCGGTTTGTGGGGGCACGAGTGGGATTTGAACCCAGGCATCCCTGATGCCCGAGTGCCAACCTGCCGTGAGATCCTGCCTCCCGGCCCCTCAGCCTGGCCTGCCATGCTCCTGGGAGTGCAGACCTGCAGAACCCGGAGCGGTGTTCAAAATTCCACCTGCCATGTTACCTGCGGAGGGCAGCTCCCCAGGGCCTGGCTTTCCTGTTGGGCATGTGGCTCCACGTCAGACCTGTTTGGGCTGGACAGCCTAGCCCCTGAAAAAGTCCTTTTGTGCTTTCTCAAAGGGCCTCACAAGAGGGTTAAACGCCCTCACATTAGTGCTAATTTGGGGCTGACTTTCCCATTCAGCCAGTGACAAAGCCGGGTGTTTGCACAAGGGCCTGAGGAATGGGACCACACGCACTGCCAGGGAGCGAGGAGGCTCCGTGCCCGCAGCCGGCCCTGCCCTCCCAGGCACCTGTTTCCCTCACACGTACCCGGAGCTCCGCGGAGGTTCCTGGTCCTGGCCAGCGCTCTGCCCCGCATCTCCATCCCAGTCTCTCCCGACGACATCCTTCCCGGAAGGAAAGAGCCCTGTCGCCATGCGCCAAAAAAATGTTTATGATAATGAAAAATGGAAACAATCTAAATGTCCATCCAAGGGGGAAATGGTTAAATCAATGAACTAACACTCACACCACGCAAGCGGTTAGTGCGACAGCTCACGGGGGGCCGGAACACAGAAAATGCTGTGTGACCTGCTGTCGCGCAGAAAGGGCAACCTGCAAAATGGTATAGACAGTAGGACCCCTTTGAGGTTGCTTAAAGAACAACCCTAAATAGGTGTAAGTGTCCTTTGATATGATGGTAAATGTATAGGAGTCTGGTTAAGAAGATTAAGAAGTTATTACACTTTGGTAGGGAAAGTGATAAATACACCTTGTAAATGTTTTCTTTTAAAGAGTCTGAAAAGAAACCATTGAACTGTTAATGGGGGAGAGCGATTGGCTTGAGGTGAGGATAGAGAAATTAAGGCGAACTTTCAGTGTTTTATATTTTCTGAATTATTTTAGAAATTTTTTAAGTAATGGGAATATATGTGTACAAACAGGTGTTTATGGGTGTATGTATGTATCTGTGTGTGTGATAGAGAAGTACTTTTTTTTAAATCCTCACCTAGGACACTTTTTTCATTGTTTGTTTTTAGAAAGAGAGGAAGAGAGAAAGAGAAACATCGATGCAAGAGAGAAGCACTGATTGGTTGCCTCCCATATGTGCCCGGATAGGGGATTGAACCCGCAACCTGGGCGTATGCCCTGACCAGGAATCAAACTCCCAGCCTTCCGGCTCTGGAGTGACTCTCCAGCCCACTGAGCCATGTCAGCCAGGGTTGAGAGAGGAGTACTTTTGACGAAGAATTCGCATTTTGATGTAAACAGCCACTTCTCGTTATTTGCAATAGTTACTGTGTTCCATCTGTAAAGTCACCACGGACACCGAATCAGTGAACGCTGGCCTGCTGCTCCTACGGGAAGTACAGGGTCACGTTCCTGTGAGTCTCCGATCGCAATATGTTCATGAACTGATCAACTTCTCACCTCCTGTTATGTGTTTCTGTTAAATGCACCTTATTTAACATAAATTGTTGATTTGTTAATCTTGACCACGCAGCACTGGGACTTGTGACTAAATGATGCTTATGTGGCTCATGACGGGTGTTCTCCGGAAGGCACATCCCGGCCTTCTTGTCCTTAGGACCCCTGGATACCCCGTCAGCACTACACTTGGGGAACCATTTTAAACAGTAAAATCACCAAGAAAAAGCACCAAAAAATCTGAAAAGCATGCCACTGAATAGTCTACGAGAAAGACCCTTCTGTGCAGCGTGGGAGCTGAACCAAGAAGGCAGAGGGTCACCTTGCTCAGCCTCAGCTGGGATCATGTGGGTTGGGCGACTTGGCTTTTTCACCACTTGAGCATGTCTGAGGATGAACGCAAAAGCACCTAAGCACTGATTTTTGGATTATAAATACATTTCTGCAAGTAGGCAAATTCACAAGGGTAGGATCTGTGAATTCTGAGGACGGACTGCTCAGACTTCAGCCTTCCACCAACCCGCAGGATAATTCTCATCTTGCGTTTTTAAGGTTCAAGGAGGCGTTCTGCAAGCTCCCTGGTGCCCATGCCAGATCACTGGCAGGCTGTGTGACCTTGGAAGCATCAATATCTGAGACCATTTTCCTTTCTCTTGCAGACCTGAGAATCAATACCTAGCACAGAGCCTGACACCTAGTAGGTACACGAAAACTGCCACCGTTATCATCGCCATTGCCCTGACCCTGTGTCTGTGCACTGGGGGCTCTGGTCGAGGTTGGGGGAAGGGCTGTCGGTTCCTGAGGTCCAGGCTGGCATCCTTTTCATCCGATCTTCCTTTCATCTGGCGTCCTTTTCCTTGTCCCATCCTTCCCCTCTTCTGGCTGTGCCTAAAACCATGCAACGATCTGGATGCTGAAGATTGTAGTCAGTAAAATGACTTTGTGATGACAAGCCAAATCAGGACTTCCCCCCTTTGAAATGACGGTCCTCTTCTCCCCCTCCTGTCACCTTCGGTGTAGCCCTGGGGCTCTGTTCCCTTCTTGGAAGTCCCCTGAGACTGCTCAGCAGGGAACCAGAGCCCCAGGCTCAGGGCCGGCCCGCAGGTCCCCGAGGGCAGGGCTGCAGCTTCCGTGTCATTGGAGCCCACGATCAGCACAGGGCCCAGCACAGACCAGCGCCCTGTGAAATGTCTGAGCTGAAAAATTAGGGACCGGGAGTGAACTGAGCTTCTCATCCCAAACCTCCCCCAACAAAAAGCAGGAGGACCTGAACATGTGACGAGTAGACACAATACGGTGTTTGCCACCAGCACGTGCTTAATAAGTGGTATCTCACATTATTGATATTTTTAGCTTCGCTGGCGGACTAGACTTCGTAAGCGGCCCAAACACATTTTTTTTTCATTCTAACAAAACTATGAATAGATAGACTGAGAGGTTTTAATTGTATGAATCTTTTAATTGTGGAACCTTTTGAAAAAAGAAGGAAGCAGTGAGCGGAGTTAGCACTCAACATGTATTTGTGGGAAGGGGTCGGGCACAGGAAGGAAGTGGGATGTTTGACCAGCCGGATGACCGAACTGTCGAATGAAACAGCACGTGAACGGGGCCCCCATGGCTCCCTGCCTCTGGGCACCGCTGGGCGGGGAGAGCAGTGGACAGGCACTGGCATAACAGGCATCCCTGCTCCACGGCTGGCTCTGTGCTGTGCCTTTTGAGTGGTAACTGATTTAATCCTCACAGTAATCCTAGGAGGTAAGTGTAACGGCCCCCATCTTAGAGATGAGCAAACTGAGGCCTCAGAGAAGCAAAGTAACTTGTCCAAGGTCGCAGGGCTAGTTAGCAGAGCACCTGGACCTGAACCCACACAGCTGGCCCCAGAGGACGCCCTCCTTGCCCCTGGGAGACACTGTCCCTCTGGGCTACAACTGTTCTTGTCCCTCAGAGGCTCTCCAGGAGGCAGACATCCCACCGGGTGGCGGTAACATGAGGGTGGAATTGTGCCCACTCAGGACAGTGTCCAGACCCTGATGCCCAAACCACTGGGTCCAGACTTCTTTGCTTGCCTCTTTCCTATTTCTCCTCAGTCCATTCTGACCGAAGTTCCCAGTCTCGTCTCCTTCCACCTCCTTTCCTGCCCCTAATGCTGTGCCCCTAACCCAGCCCGGCTGCTCCTTATTCCCTCGTCACACCCATGCATTCCTCTAGCCCTTTCCCCCTGCTATTCCTTCCTTAACCCGGAACGCGTTCTCCCATCTCTGTCTATCACAATCTCCCTCACGTCTCCAAGTCAAATTCGGATGCCGTGTTGCCTATAAAGCCCTCCCTGGTTGTCCCTGTCAGAACGTATCATTCCTTGCCTGCCTGTGGGCTTCAATAACTGACTCTTCATCACCCAAACCCCTACCTCCTACCCTAAGAAATTCTCACTGACCAGCACCCAGGGCTACATCTTTAAACCCCCACCCCTGACCCTAGATGTTGGCATGCTAGAGAGCAGGGAGCTTTGTCTGGCCCAAGTCCTTGTTCCTACAGCCTGGCATAGTAAACAGAAGTTCTTCTGACCCCTCAGATGCAATGAGTATATTGACGGTAAGAGTCAACGACAAGTTAAGTCACCTACCCCCTGAGTCCATGTTCAGCCAGTAGCTGGGAACAACATGCTGGTGTCCCAAAGCCTTCCACTCCAAGACTCCTTCAGGCTCCCTCAATACATGTCATTTTCCATCACAGCCTTTGCCATGCCGTTCCCGCTACCTGGAAGGCTCTTCCCCACCTTGGTTGCTTGGAGAATCCAACCCTTGCTGACTCAATTCAATGTCCCCTCCTCTAACAAGCCTTCCCTGACTGCTCAGTGGTTGCCGCAGAGCTACCACTTCTTTCAGCTTGTACCCTCTCGTCACACCTGCCTGGGTCGAGCAGGTTGTGGAGGCCGCTGCTGTACGGCAATAGATTTGTCTGGACGTCTGTACCCCGGACCAAACACAGGAATTTTCAAGCATTTTTACGGGTGGACGTCTTTCTCTGAAAGAGAATTAATGTGCATGTCAACATAAACCAGATGCAAAGAAAGCAGTTCTTGACAGAGTGGGGGCGGGGGCTGGGGGCACCCCTGCCTGTGTGGTCTCCTCAAACCCTGCCTGGGACCCTACCTTGGAGCTCCTGGGCCTCTACAAAAGTTTAAAAGCCCCTGACTCGGCACAATGCCAGGAACAAGGTCACTGCTCAACAAATGCCTTTTAAATGATGTGAAGACTGACCACCTTCATGGCCCAAAGGAATGGATTCCTTAGAGTGGAATTTCCAACACCAGGACCAGGAAGAGGGATGGTCTTGGACTGCAGGTCAGCAGTAGGGGTTGGAGTCTCAGTCCCATTGCTCTTGGCTAGGCAAGGACTTCACCTCTCTGGACCTCACTTTTCTCATCCATTGAACGAGGAGGATAACAGTCCCTTGCGGGGGCAACAAGTTGTGCTTATTCCCGGGGTTCAGGCTATCTCTCTGCCCTTCTTTTCTTCATCGGTTACATTACTCATGTCCACCCGAAGAAGCCCAACTGCAGACAGGATGGAGGCCAGTCATATAAAGATCTGACCGTGGGCCCCGGCACCGGATCCCCGCTCTGACATTGACTACCCGTGGACTGTCTCTGAGCCTCAGTTTTCTCATCTGCCAAATGGGGGTCAGAACCGTAGCTTATAGGACGGGAGATAGTAAGGCCACGTCCAGACTGCCCTGCTTTAAGGGTTGGCTCCATCACTTTCTAGCCCTGTCACCTTGAACAGGTTAGCTTACTCAATCGCTTTGAGCCGCCGTTTCCCCATCTGTAAAAAGGGGGTACTAATAGTGCTCACCTCCTGGACTTGGGTAAATGAATACACGTGAAGTGCTTAGAATGGGGCCTGGCACACAGAAACTGTTAGATACATATAAGCAATTGATTCCACCCCACAAGGCTGTTAGGAGCACTAAATTAGATCATATAGAAAATATGCCCAGCCCAGAGCCTAGTATATGGTAAAAATTCGATTGAGAGGAGCTGTTATTTAATGTGAATTTAGTGCAAATTCAGCATATTACACATGAACTCTTGGGGAAAAAGAACAGAACCTGGGCAGAGCCCCCAGGGCTTTCGGTCTCACTTTGTAATCTCCTGTGAGAGGGGCAGCAGCAACTCTCCAACTGGGTGGGTGCCCCACGGTGCAGTTCTGGGTGTGTCCTGCCGCCTGACTCAGAGAAAAGGGCCCGGCTGCCTGTTCCCCACCCGTCTCCCGCGGCACCGTGTCTGCTGGTCCGTGCGATGATCAGACCTGACCCTGGAGAACTGCAAAGATCCTATCACTGCCCCAGGGCCAGGGGTGGCAGGAGGGGTTATAATTATGGGTGTCATCGGAATTGTGCGTATGAGGAGCACCGCTTTCTGTGGTTCCTCTAAGGGCTCTGCCTGGGCCTCCTCGGCCCCTCCCGCCTGGTGCCCCCAGGAGCCGGCACTCCCAGCCCAGTGACTGACGACTTCCATGTGCGCTAAGCGCATTATGTGAGGTATCTCATTTAATCCCCACAAAGGCTTTATTATTATTTTTTACCATTTTACAGATGAGGAAACTGAGGCTCAGGGAGGCAAAGTGATTCACCCTCAAATAAAGCGGCCAAGAAGCCCCAAGGACTTTCTGGCTCCATAGCCCTGAATCTTAACCGCCACCCCAGTCGGCATCCCAAACATTACCCAAACCTGGCTGCAATCACACAGTCAGGAACCTGGGCTCTGGAACGCAGCCGCCCTGGGTGTGATTCTTGGCTCTGATGCTGTGTGATGCTGGACAATCACATCACCTCTCTGAGCCTGGGTTTCCTCCCAGGCTTGCTGTGAGGACTAGATGAGAAAATACATGTGTCCATATGTGCCTGAAATAGATGAGGGTTCGGTAAGGGCCAGGTGCCATTCATTGGCCATTGTCGTGACTGGTAGGCGTCAGTCCTGAAATTACTGTCCTTGCAGACACGGTCACCACAGCATTAGGAAACCTCCCGGTACTGTGCGTGCCACGTGTGGTATCTCAACCTCGTCCAGACCCTGAGTCATGAAAACGTGGGTGGAGTCATGGGGTTTCCATTTTGCTTATATTAAGACATCAAAAGTGTGGGGTCAATAGTAAGCCATGGGATTGTTCATGGGAAGCAAGTGAAGCTGACCCCCCGATTTGCTGTCCGAGTGGAATTCAGTCCATGAACCTTTCTGTTCCCCAGTTTTTCTCTAGTTGAATGTATTATTCTTTTGCCACAGGGTAGAGCCGGGAGCTCTCAGAGGGAAAGAGACTTTAGAAGCCCAGGTAGTCCAGTCTTTATTTCCCACCTCTCCCTTATTTTCTGGGGTAAACGACAGGGAGGGGAAGATGTGCAATAGGGAGACGGAAAGGGAGGGGAGTGTTATTTACTGATCTGGGAGCACCCCTTCAAGACAAAGCACGTGTCCTAATCATCTCTGGTGACCACTTCCCTCTGGCCCAGAGCAAGTATCACTCTGGTTTGCGGTGACTGTGTGTGATCGCCTCCCTCCAACTTACTCATCTCTGCCAGGGAGGCAGGAAGGAAACACCGTGCCTGGTTTTGCGCAATCCCGAGGACCAGGCGGGCTCCATGAGCCCCAGAAATGAACCTGGGCTCCATCTGCCAGGCCCTACCCTCAGCTACGCTGGGCTTTGTCGGTAATTTATGAGCTTCTCCATGTTGCCTGTTATTATGTTCCCTCTCATTAATGAGCATGCTTAGGAGATTCAGGATTTCCTTAATTAGTGTTTCCTTCTTCCTGAGCCTTCTGTCCCTGGATTTTTATAGGTCATTTACAGCCTTGCAAAGTTTGACATTGTACCAGGCAGCTAGGTTTCTTCACTGGGAAGGACGAGGGGCAGGTTGAAGGACAGAAATGCACGGCTCATGCCAGTGGACAGAGAGGGGCTATTTCAGCTCCGGTCAAGTTGGGGGGCGGGGGGCGGTCTTCCTCACCAAGGGCCACAAACTCCCTGTTTCCTGGCCCCAGGGGCAAACACAACACACGTGACTATCTTGGAACTGAGGAGAGTTTACATACATATTTCTTTTTCAATTCAGGGACCTCGACGTTGGTCTCCACAGACGGCAGGGTCACCTCTTATCCACTGCTTTTCTGAGTGTCCTGGTTTCTGAGGTAGGTCTGTGCTTCCGCCGAAGGCTCAGCCTCAAGCTGCTACTCTGAGGGGGGCGGGGGACGGGCGGAGGGAAGGGGACACAGTCCTTGGTCACAAAAGAAAAAAAAGTCTTTCTTTTCATTCTGAGGCGTTGGACACACCAGCACGCTTAATAAAACAGGTGGCAGCAAGGCGAATGCAAAGTGCTGAATCAGCCATGCCACTTCCCTTTCATCTCGGGCCTTGACGGTTTAACAGCCATGCTTCACAAGAAGAGATGGAGGAGTTTATCTCCTTAATAAGCCACCCTGAAGTTGCTGTGCTTAATCATCTTCATCTCCCAGGAGGCTGGGGGATCGTTTCTGGTTATATTAATAATTTACCTGGTGTACCTCGGAACTATTGATATGGGCATTTAAGAAAACAACCAAGAAAAACCACTGATACAGTGTTGTTTTTTTTTAAGCAAGTCTATAAGACCCAGTGCCTTGTGTGCAATTCCAGTTTGGTGGGAAAAGCCACTTTGAACAGAAAAAAATAGTTTGGAAGGTTTAAAATAATAGTATTGACAACACTGTGGTGATCACACAGTAGGAAATATAAATGTCATGTGACTATGTTGTGCACCTGAAATTAATATAATATCATATGTCAACTATGCTTTAATTTTAAACATGAAAAAAATAGCATTGAATGCTGGAATAATGTGCTTCTAAATTTTTTGGTTATTTATTTGCTTTTGGCAATTTTGAAAAATTTCTCCAACAAACATACATTATATTTGAGACTTTAAACAGAGTAAACCCATAAACCCCAGGATATCCCTGGTGCATCAAACCCAAGCTTAGCTTACACTGTCTCCCAGATTTAGGCCAAAACAAAATCTCTTTATTTATTTTTGGTAATTTATACCATCTTTTGCAATTCAGGCCCACCTCCCCCCAAGCCCAGGGAGTTGAAGCTAAAGAGAAATTATCATTCATTATTGGTGTTTGACTCTGTAGCACTTTTTTTTTTTTTTTTTAGTCCTGGCTTCTTCCCATAATGAGAGCTGTCACAGAAGTACACAGAGCGGGAGTGGCTTCTTTCGCACAGCCCTAAAATGTTTGGTTTACCCTAGCCTGTGCTTCATCCTGAAAGGCTGGGGATTAGACTCACTGTACAGTTCTCAGAGGGGGTTTGTTTGGAAAAATTTGCTGGTTAAGCTCGTGTTCAGGCGACCAGAACCTTGAGTGTGGAAACGGCCTTCTCTGTCTGGGGCTGAGCTCTCAGCAGGATCCGAGGACAAGCAAGGCCTCAGAGAGAATCTTCCGTTTCTAAATCTCTTCGGCTTCCTCAAAATGGCCCGATTCCCTCCTCACCTGAAGTGAAAACTGGGAAGTCTGGGCGCCATCCCGCTCTGAGGAGGGAGAGGAGTTTATAAAACAGATCTAGAGGATATTCCCAGCAGTGGAATCGCTGGGTCGGAAGGCAGTTCCATGTCTAGTTTTTTGAGGAAATTCCATCCTGTTTTCCACAGTGGCTGCACCAGTGTGCATTCCCACCAACAGTGCACGAGGGCTCTCTTTTCTCTGCATCCTTGCCAGCACTTGTTTGTTGATTTATTACGCTAAGTGAGATAGCCAGTCAGCCGGTGAAAGACAAATACCATGTGACCTCTCTTATAAGTGGAATCTAATGAACAAAATAAACTAAGAAGCAAAATAGAACCAGAGGCATAGAAACATGGACGTGCCGGACAGCTGTAAGAGGGGAGAAAGGAGGTGGGGACTGGTTGAAGGAAAGTGAAGAGATTAGTCAAAGAACAAAGATGCATTGACCCACGGACATGGACAACGGTGTGGGGATTGTCAGTGGGCATGAGGAGTGGGCTGGGTGGAGGGGGGGGGAAGGGGGAAAATTCAGACAACTCTAATAGCATAAACAATACAATATTTAAATTAAAAACCTAATAAAACAGATCTAGAAGATCCAGAAGATGACAGTAGGTCATTTGGGAGTAAAACATTTTTAGCCAAAAACGAAGCCTGAAAACTGAATTTGATACCCCAGATGGTAGCTTCCCATGGGAGGGGAGAAGGACCCCGGCCCACCAGGCAGGAGGCAGCTGACCGATGGTCACGGCCCCCGGCTCTTTTGCTGTGCCACCCTTCCTCCCCACGTGGCCTGCAAGGAGGGCCTTCAGAGCGGCCCGGGGCCGAATATGGAGCAAAGGCGGACTTTGGAGCTGGTGGATCTGGGCTCATGTCCCCACGCCGCACTAAGAGCTGTGTGGCCTTGAGCAGACAGAACTGAGGGCCCACTACATAGCGTTGTCGAGGGGATTAAGTAAGAAAGCTCACGTGTAGTGCAAAGCAGGGCCTGGTAAATGGTGGGCAGTCAAAAAATAAAAGCATAAAACAGCAATGGGCAGCAGAAGGGCATCCCGGGAGTGACAGAACTGCTCTCTGCCTTGACTGTGGCCAAGGGCACAACCTACAGAACAGCACACCACAGAGAGAATGTGACTTTTTGAAAACTGGTTGTGTCAGTTCCTTCCGATTTTGACAACCTGTGGATTTCCTTACCCATAGAGTTGCTGTTGGAAAGGTATGATAAAATTGATATGATTTCGCATCATGATGGGAAGAAAAGGGGTTTATACACTCGTATAGCTTCATTCATTCACCCTGGTGTCCTACTGCCAATCTGCCTCCAGTCCTTCAGGACTTACCCAGGGAGTGGCCAGGGACGGCCAGTCAGAGCCTCATCTGGTCGCCTGGAGCGGCAATGCTTCAGAGCTGCCTTGTCCATTAATTGGTAGCCACTGACCACACATGGCTATAGAAACATGAACTGTGGCTGGTGTGATGGAAAACTGAATATTAAATTTTATTTAATCTTAGCTAGTTTACCTTTAAATTTGGAAACTGAGTCGGTATGAAATATTTTCCTATTAAAGACAACTTTATTGTTTTGGTAGGAATACAGTTTATTTTAATATATTTTATTACTCATTTTTATTGAGATATATATAATTCATGTGCCATTAAATTTACCATTTTAATATATACAACTCATTGGCTGTTAGTATATTCACCAGGTTATGCAACCATCACCACTAATTCCAGAACATTTCATCACCCCCGAAAGAAAACCCATACCAGTTAATTAGTCATTCCGCACTTCCCCCAAGCCGCGGTCCCTGGCAACCATAATCTACCCTCCGCCTCTATGGATTTGCTTATTCTGGGCATTTCCACATAAACGGAATCATTCAGTGCATGGTCTTTTGCGTCTGGCTTCTTTCACTCAGCATGTTCTTAAGAACTCCGACATGTTGTACTTTATGTGTTTAAGGTTGAATAATATTCCATTGTGTGGACACACTGCCTTTGGTTTAGCTATTCATCAGCCGATTTAGGTTGTTTTTAGTTTTTGATTCCTAGCCCTGAAACTCTAGGATCCAAATTGAGATGGGTTGTAGATATAAAATATATATCAGATTTCAAAGACTTGTACACACACATACACACACACAAATATATATATATATAAAATACTTCATTAATAGTTTATAGTTAATTACATGTTAAAATAATAGTTTTTATATATTAGGTTAAATCAAAGATATCATTTTAAAAGGATGACCCTAAAAACAAGGCAGGGTAGGCATGAGCTGGGGGGTGGGGGTGAGGCAGGGTCTCTCTTCCCAGGACCTCGTCCTTCGGCTCCCCCTGCCCACTGGGGAGCCTGACATAAGGGGCAAGGTCAGGCCTGCCAACGGAGTGGCCGCTTCTGGAGTCGCCCTGCCTTGGCACTGCGGGGAGCTGTGGAGAGGACAAGTCCAGGCAGAAGTTGGTAGACGCCATCCCCATGCAGGGGGACTCGGGACTGGAACTACTGGATAACAGGAGTAACTGGAGTGGCCAAGGGTACAAAGAGGCTTCTCCTGGCGCCTGGCCTGTGCTGGACCGCAGAGCTGCTCGAGTGCCCACATGCTCCAGGGCTCCCCTCCCCGGCCCAGGAGCACGGGCAGCGACGTGAGAGGCTTCCTCACCTCTGGGCACGAGGCAGCTGGCATAATAAATCCTCAATAAATGTTAGAAGGGAGAAGGAAGCAGCATGATCGTTCAAATACCTCTGGTGGGAACACTATTAAGCTCCCCCAGTAAACAGATGGGGACACCAAGCCCAAAAGGATGAAATGATGTGTCCTGAGCCACTGCCAAGATGGTGACAGCGCGAAACCCAAGAATCCTGGCTCAGAGCTCCCCTAAGTATTTGAAACTGCAGTGGATCTCAAGTTACACATGCAAATCTACTGGCAGATAAGTGGCCCCAACCCAGGCTGATCTCAGAACGTATCACTTGGCTGATTAATATCTGAATATCACCAGGGCAGTGCCTCTGGGAATGCCTTTGCCTCTCTTTGTGCATAGTCTCTGAATTCTGTCCAGGTACAATTCTTAGATGCGAGGTTTTGCACTGAATAAGAATTGGCTGTCCAGGGTACTTAAAAGGTCACTCTTGGCTTCTGAGGCTCCATTCAGATATTTCTTGAGCGTTTACTGTGGGCAGAGCACGCACTAGGAATGGGAGCTACACAGAGATGAAGGAACCACCTACCTCCCTGTCCTACCCTCCGGGAGTTCCCAGTTGAATCAGATAGATAAAAGAAATTCCCTTGCTCAAGAATAATTGTTTAAAGATGGACAAAAATGATAAAAGCCAGGGTTGGTGATGGCTCAGAAAGCTCGTCACGCTCATCCTTTGCTGGTGGGAAAGGAACTTGGCATAACCTCTCTGGAGGGCAGTTTGGTACCAGGTGTCAAGTCATAAAACTACATATACCCTTAAAACCCCGCACTTCTACCCCTTGAAACGGGCCCCAAGGAAATAATTACATCTGGGCACAAAGGTTAGCTATAGTGCTGTTCATGCATTACTGTTTGTAATAATGAAACGGTCGATATAACCCGAATGGCCATCAGTGGGGGACTAGTAAATGAGGCCAGGTCTTCCCTACAAAGATCATTATAGAGTATTTAATTCTAGAAAGAGATTCACATTGTTGCTTGGTGTGAGGGAAAAAGGCAGGTTACAAACAGTGTCTATGGTGTGATAGCATTTTGGGGGGTAAGAATATATATTTGCTACAGTAGGAACTGTAACATTTGCTGAGTCATTTTTAGGCATTATTTCAGGCCAATAACATAGATGCTCTTTTTATTTTCCTTTTACAGTTGAGGAACTAAAGCTCAGGGGTTTAAGAGTCTAGCCTACACATGTGGAGCTGGGATTAGAGCCCAGCTCATGGAGCCCGTGCTTTACCACTGGGATGATGGCCCTCCTCTAAGCAGAGGAAAACAGAGGAAAGAACAATAGCGATTCTCTTTGAATGAAAAAGTATCATCAGGCCTTGGCTGGTGTGGCCCAGTGGACTGAGTGCCAGCCTTTGAACCAAAGGATCGCTGGTTCAGTTCCCAGTCAGGGCACATGCCTGGGTTGCGGGCAAGGTTCCCAGCGGAGGGTGCTTGAGAGGCAACCACACATTGACATTTCTCTTCCTCTCTCTCTCTCTTCCCCTCTCTAAATAATGATAATAATAATAATAATAAAAGAAAAAGTATCATCAATATTGAATTTTTTCTTTATATTTATCAGCATTTTTTTCCTGTCCATGAGCGTGAGTTGCTTCTGTAATAACACTTGCCTGTTGAACTCTCCAGATTAAAAAGACCAAAATTTCAATTGTCGAGAGGGTTTTTTCCTGGCAAGTTCTCCACATGACAGAGGTTGTTTCAGGTGGAGCGCAGGAAACCCCGAGGTCTGGTCTTCAGAACTACAGTGGGGGCACCTCATCCCTGGCCAGCCCCCGCAGGCAGAATCCCAAAGGGTAAGCAAGGTTCCAGCTAGCAGGTTCCCATCTTCCCAACAATCCCCAAATTCCAAGGCCTAGACTATATCTGCATTGCAAAGGTGGGCACTCATATCACAATGGCCCCATTCATCCTGTTGTAAGGCTTCCAACCACCTCAGTTCAGAAAGAGTTAGGCAAAGAGAAGCCCAAAACAGGTGGCAAAGGTTCTTTACAAAACCAAGGAAAGATTTCCTACCGCCCCCCCCACCCCGCCCCCAGTTCTTTCACTCCCTGGGCTGACTGGGTGCTGTGCTAAGTGTTCATGACGAAATTATTTGTCACAACTGCTCTTAGAAAACTGCATCCTGGGTTTCTGTCCTCTGAGAAAAGGGAGGGGTTGGAAGCAGGCCAAAGAACTGTTGTGGGTGGGTGGGTCAGGGAAGGAGGAGGAGGGCAGGGAGTTATAATCATAGTAAAAATAGTGAAGTAATAATAATAAACTCAACAAACATTTACTGGGAATTTATACATGCTGAGAGATTTATATGCATGATCTCATAGAATCCTCCCTTAAAAAGCCATGAGGTAGGCACTGTTGTTACACCTATCTGGGTTATATTAAATAGCTTGCCCAGGGTCATATCTTGCAGCCGATAGGTGGTACAGTTAGGATCATAAACCCAAGTGTTCCCTTGCTAAGCAGCCCCTCCTGAAGCCGTGGAAGCCCCCTACACAACCTTGACTCTTCCCAGAAAACACACACGCACGCACACACTCATAAAATTTTCATTTCCAGAGAAACTGCTGTTTTTAAGTCTCTTGGTCAGAAAAGTCTCCCAGCACTTCTTCTGGATTATGAGATGCCACTTTGGAGGCAGTCCAGGTAATGACTCCGACACCAGCAGTCTGGGGCTTGCATCCTATTTCCAGCAACGCATGCTTCTCTGACCTTGGGCCTCAGTATCTGCAGTGTAAAATGGAGATTGATGATAATATATACATACACACACACACATCACACAGTGACCATAAAGTTTGGCAACGGGCACTATTATCTTGCCTGTATTATAATGTAATACAACTAAATCATTCGTGTTTGTTATGCATATTTGCCTGTTTTTAAGCTTAATGGCTACTGTGTATTTATCTCATGGGGGCTATATGTGTGTGCATGTATACATATCTGAAGCTGTATGTATAAACACATGCATTTCTATAATTAAATATGTGTAGGGAACTTAGCATGCAGCCTGGCACACAGTGGGTATTTAACACATGGTAGGTGTTGTTCTTTAGTTTTATGAATCTGGCCTCATTAACCTCCCGTTTGGTGAATGCTTTGCTATGCAAGGGCCGAAGGGGTCCCCCCTGTGCAGGGGGAGGAGGAGTCGGACGTGGCCGTGAGTAACCTACACAGAAGGCCGCCGTCTGTGTTAAGTGAGGTGCTGCCAGTACAGACAAAGCGCTTTGAGGGAATAATAAACAAAGGAGTGAACCCTTGCCGGGGAGATCTATGTGGTACGATTTTTATTTTTAAATTAAATTGATAATACAAAGAAGCGCACAGGTCTAAATTCAATGAATTTTGACAAATGTATATACTCATGTAACTACCGCCAGAATCAAGGTAGGGGGTGTTTTCCCCAAAGCCCCTCTGTGCCTCTTCCAGTCAATGCCTACTCCCCAGAAGCAACCACGGCTCTAACTGTTTCTCCACCATAGATTAGTTTTACTTGCTCTTCACCCTCGTAACGTCTGCTTTTTGTATCTGACGTCTTTCATTTAAATGGGTGGTAGGTTCTGAGCTGAGCCTCAAAGCATTGCTAGCATTGAATAAGTAAAAGTTGGGGCGGGAGAGGGATGTGAGGCAAAGAGAATGGTTTGAGAAAAGGCAGAAAGGGAGAAAGTCAAACATAAAATGCATTTGGGAGCGGTGAGTTTGACAACTATAAGGGGCACCCAACAAGGAAAAGGGAGAAAGAAGGATGGAAAGGTAGGATGGAGCTTTGTTCTGTGGGGTTTTAAATGCCAGGTCAAGCCGTGTGACTGGTTTCCCGAAGGCGGTGGGCAGCCTCCTGGGTTTCCTGAACAGAAGACCAGGCTGCTGAGGTCTGGGTGTGGAGAAGAGGCATCTGTCTCCATAGCAGGCAGCGCGAAATGCAGGAGTCCGGAGGCTAGTATGTAGGAGACTAGTCGGTCATTCATTCATTCATGCATGCACACGCCCTTCCAATCGGTTGGTCTCCCAACTTTTTGACCAAATAGTCTACTCATTCATTTATTCATTCACCCCAAAATTATTTACCTCATACTGGGTTCTGGACTCTATTCTCCATCACATTCCATCCCTGGCTTTGGTCCTGTGACTAGAAAGCAAATAAAAGTTTGGTTAGCTCTGATTGTTTAAATTCTACTCTCCCTTCCCAAATTCTGGAGAACACCTGATCTTTTCTAATAGCATCCTCATTAAATCTTGTTAAGGAAGGTCTTCCACTCTGTTGAGCATGTCTTTCTTGAAGACCCTACTGAGTGGACATCTCCTGAAGATTATTTGTATGTGAGATTAGCCCAGAGAAACAGGAAGGGTTTAAATCAGTGAAGGTCGACTCCATGCTTTGGTGGAGGGCTGGGGACATGGATCACTGGTTCTGGGTTGCTATAGATACACAGTGAGGATGCAGGAGAGGATTTCATGGCCATCTCAGTTTGGGAAACTCTGAGTTAAAAACACAAACAGAACAGGTTTCCTGACTGCAGGACTTTCCAGAGCTTGACCTGACGACTGTGCATCATTAACTTCTAAGAAGAGGGCCTGGTATGAAGCTTTTCCCAAATGTTTCGATCCCAAGAATCCTTTCTGGCTGGAGCATTCTTGGGCGTCCTTATGTTAGCCAGACGCATTTGTGGGGTTCCCTGACATGACCTGGGGAATTCGGAAGTGGTTCGGGCCCAGGAGAATTACAGAGCAAACTGCCTAGAGCCTGCTGCCGTGAAGAAGAGGGAGCAAGTTCCTCAGGAAGACACAGGGAAAGGAGGGAAGTGGGCTTGAGCTGAGCTTGGCAGTTGCAAGGAAACAGGAAGAGGAAAGAAACTTCCAAGCTAAAAAAGGAACTGGCTCAGGGGTAGACTGGGGCCTGGAAAGGGTATCGATATTGCAGAACTGCTACAGAAACTTTATCTTCAAAGCTGGCTGCATGGGGACCCTGCAATCGCTGGGGCGAAGGAAAAGGGGTGACAAGCTCATAGTTACTGGTTATCGGACATGCCAATGACTGGGAAACGGGGTCCCCCTTTACTCTTGCCCCAAGCTGGCCTCTTTCCCACAGACAGAGGGGTGAAGACCACTGAGCTCTGCCCAGTTCATGTATGGCTCAGACAAGCCACGTTTCCTCAGTGCTCTTCAGTTCCCCCAGCTGTCAAAGGACTGGGAGGTGGTCAGGTGGATCTTCCAGAAAACGCAGTCTGAGCTTTCATGGGAGGCAGTCAGATCTGTGTTTCTTTACAGGCTGGGCAGAGCTTCATCAACAAGGCTTCGGTCAAGTCGGCACACGAAGTCAGGGCTGCGGCTGATGTTCTGGAGTTACACGGGCCCTGGGTTCAAGTCCTACCACTTACCTTGAGAAAATCACTTCATTTTTCTAAGCCTTTGTTTTCCCACCTAAAAAAAATGAAAATCATATTTTCCCCCATGGTGAAACTGGTAATATTTTTAAATTGTAAGTTAATGGGTCCAAAATATTTGGCACAGTTTGAACACTATGGGCTTGATAAAAGCTACCTGTGTGTGTTAGTTACCACCAATAAATTCCTCTAAAACGCACTGTGTCTGTAAAGGAAAATGTGTTACATTAAAATGGTTAAGCGATGTTTTACTGTGGGGGGAGGCGCAAAAACTGGTAGAACTAGCTGAAGCCAATTCTTTTTTATTTTCTGTACATCCTATCTATATTATCCTCCTCTGAATTCAAACCGGGCATAAAAATAACTCAGTGGGTCTCTGCCTAAATGGGGGCTCTTGTGGGGAAGGAGTGTCATTCTTAGGGCTGCTGGACGCCTCACCTCCTCACCTCTTCCGTTCCCAGCAGTGCTCTCCTGCTGGGGGTTACTCGGACTGCTAGCTGGGCCGAGTAGAGGGGAGGGGTCAGAGGTCACTGGGCCAAAAAAAAAAAAAGTTCTGTTTTCCTGGTGGGCCTGTTTTACAACAGATCAGAACACCCTCAGGCTCCAGAAGAAGCTTCCCTCCCTTGCCGTAAACTAATCCATTCTGCTGAAGTGAAGGGTGACACTTGCCCGAGGCACTGAAGGGAGAGCTCCCTGACTGGGCCGGCGGTCATTGTGATGCACTGGCTTTCCAGGCTCCTGCCTTTCAGGAGGCCTCACTGTGATTCCAGGGAGCCTTTTAGGGTCTTGCAAACAGTTTGTGGCGGGGGAGGTTCTGCCTAGCGGCTGCAGGACGAGGTGGCTTTCAGAAGGTGGCGTCAAGGCCCTGGGGCTTGTGAAACGTGATTTTGGCAGACAAAGGCATCTGGCAGGAATTCTTTTTTCCTTCTGTTTCCTTTCTTTCTTTTTTGGGTGGCACCTTCAAAGTCACAGATCTTAGATAGGTGAAAAGAGCCTGAGCGATCTTCAACTCCAAGCCTTTCATTCACAGTTGAAGAAACACTGGCTCAGAGAAGGGAGTTAACCTGCCTCAGGTTGGCACAGCCAGTGAGCAGCTAGAGCTGAAACAAACCCTCATCTCCCGACTCGACTCTCGGTCCAGAGCTCTCTCTCCCATTGCAAAACTCTGGTATTGGTTACGACTCTGTCCCAGGCACTATGTTAAGTGCTTCACCTGCATTAAATCCTCACGACCTATGAAGCAAATACTATTACCCCCATTTTACAAGATGGGGAAACAGCCTCAGAGAAACAAATGATAAAATGCAGGGTCACAGCCAACAAAAAGCTGAGCTGGGGGGGGTCACACGTAGGTCTGTCTAGAAACCTGAAGCTTGTAACACTAAGCTATCAAAGGCACATTAAGTCTCTTAAGTTGAGGGCCTTAACTTTCAATACCCCCAAATCACTTCACAGGAGTTAGGAAACCCCCAGGGCCTGGAAAGTAAAAGAGAATGAAACAAAAAGCCCCCAAACTTGTCCCATCTAGATGGGGCTGTGTCTGAGTCATCACTTAGTCCAAGGGTAGCCAAATGAAATACTGTGACCCAACATTGGGTCATCAGTCAATTCAGGGGCCACCAGTATTTTTGAAATATGGCCAAACAGCCAAAGCCACCTCTTGCTAAAGAGTCAAGTCACTATCATCTGCCTATCAAGACCCTTGATTTCTTGGAGGTTTCCCCAGGGCCCAGCCATGGGTAATACTGAGGGTGTCTGCTTATGACCTCGACATGCAGAAAGGAGCAGGTGACTGAGCCCATTGTGAAAGGCGAGAGGGCTGAGGCTCAAGGAAGCATTTCTTTAGGGAGAGCGGTGGAGGCGTGACTCAGGTTTTGAAGGAGCCTGGGAAGAGAGGAACACTCATGCTTGCCTGCCCTCTGAAGCTGGGGGCCCGGTGACTAACCTCCATCACCAGGTGCATCTGCACTGGGCTGAGCGCCCTGGGTAGTAGCAAGAGCAAAGGTAGAGACAAGGAAATCACTGTTGCACTGCGGAGGCAAGGCATGCCCATCCCTAGAGATGACAACAATAGCTGGCCTTATCTGGACTCAGTGAATAAGAGAAGTGCTAAATGCTTTCCATGTGTTACCTCATTTAATCTCTGCAAAAACCCTACAAGGTAGGAGCTATACCTACTTTAAAGATGAATAAACTCAGATGCTGAAAGATCAAAGGACTTGCCCAAGGTCACATGGGTAGTAAATGGTAGAGCCAAGATTTGAACTCAAGTAGTTCAGTCCAGGATTCAGGTTCTCAACTAGAAGCACTGTACTGTCTGTGTGTGTTTGTGTGTGTGTGTGTGTGTTTGTGTGTGTGTGTGTGTGTGTGTGTGTGTGTGTGTGTGTGT